>JBCEWC010001623.1:0-39625 GCA_038996855.1 Solanum aculeatissimum | reverse complement strand
TGCCTTAAATCACTTAAATCTAATCCATGACAACCTCGAATCGATCTTGACAATACTAATATGAACCTAGGTCATTCGCTATTAAATTCAAAAATTTTCAGGTCATTACAACCGTTGAACTCCTTGTCACCTTAGAAATATTTCATACTTTATATTTCATATTTTAGCTACATTTTTCAACATGAAATTTATGAAAATTTTGTCCTTTTCGCCTGAATTAATTGATTTTAGTTTCGTTAGATTCATTATATGATTGTGATACTATATTTGAATAAATTGTGAGGATTTGGAGTACCGTAGAAAAGAAAAGGCGGTGGATTTGACTTGATATGAGACATTGTTTGAGACAAGTGGACTTCTAACTTTTTGTTATGTGTGATTGAACCTTATATGCTCCTATATTTATATGATAAAGTATTTTGGGGTAGAATTGTATTATCTTAGGCTTTGATCATGAAATTTGGATTTGGGTGTTGACTTATATAATAATTTCATGACTTGTGGGTTAATTGTGAATTGCAATCTATATTTGAACTTGTGAATTATTTGATATTGAGGTGGAGATGGAACTTATATTGTGATACGGTTGAGATGATGATTGATATGATATTGAGACATTGATGATATTGATACTATGATAACATTGCGCTCATTATGGTGTTGGCACTGTGATATCATTAAAATCATGCACTTGTATCTTCTATTATTTGTGCATATGATACTTTTGATTGAGAGATGAGTAAGGTAATATGTAGGTTGGTGGCCGAGGTCTCTCCCGATCGAGCCGAGGTAATATGTTGACGATCTGAGGTCATTTCCGTACAGGTCCAAGGTTATTTTTGGATGGACGAGCATGATCTGAGGTCATTTTCGGTCATAATCATAGATATATGGTCTAAGTGAGACCCTCAAGGATTCCATCTGAGGCGATCATCTGATTAGCGGATATGTATTCTAGGACAGACATGCATCACGATTTTTTGACATTGTATCACATTATTTACATCTCATTACATTCAGTCCATCTCATATCATACCTGCTTCTATATTACCACTTTATTTTGTATGAGATTGTATACTTATTATTGACTTGAGTAACTGTTGGTTATATCTATTTAGAAATGGTGATGAGACATTATGCCAAGAGATGAGGATATCTACATTATTGTGATTTATCTATTATATTGTGTTGAGACTTTTCTGAGTGCAGGATTGTAGTTTGGCAGTTTGTGGTTGGGAGTTGAGGAGTACTTGTGTTCTTCATTGATTTAATTTAGGTTAGTTCCATTTCGCTGAGTACCCTGTTGTTTGGTGTTTACCCACTTGCTACATTTTGTAGGTTGTAAAGTCCAGTCCGCCTTGCTGCCTTTCTGTGATTACATTGGATTGAGCTTTGGATTTATCGGTAGGTAGCTATTTGTTCCTTGGCAGACCTTTGAAGATTCTACTATTATGTTTTGTTCTATTTGAAGACTAGACATTATGACATGTATTTCATTTGAGTATTCTATACTTAGAGGCTTGTACATGTGACACTAGTTCTTGGGATGGTCGTATTTTAATTTCTTCTGCATATCTATTTTATTAGACTATTATTTTCTACTTTTATTGTTTCATTAAGTTGTTTGGGTTTAGATTGACTCGCCTTGGTGAGTTAGGTGAGTGTCATCACACCTGAAATTTGGGTCGTGGTATTTTGGTATTAGAGCCCGAAGACGTCATCCTTGAGAGGCTATAGAGACTTTTGGGAAATTCTCTTTTGCTTTATTCTAATCTATTCATGCTTGGGTTTTATTTAAGTGTTGAGTGTTCGTGTGTCCTTTTGACAGATGGCGAGGATCAGAGCTACCACTGCTACAGGACGAGGAGAAGTCACCCCTGATGTTGTTATTAAGACCCCAACTAAGGGTATGGGTCATGCCTGAGGACGAGCTAGAGGTCGGGGCCGAGGAGTCATACTAACAAGGGATTATGATTGAGGTATCTCCCCGAACTAGCCATGAAGCCTAGATAGGAGCAGGTTCTACATGAGTTTGCTTCAGCACCACTACTTTAGGATACACTTTGGAGAATTTTGGGTGTGTTGGAGACTTAACTGGTAGCCCAACTGGCACTTCTGGTACTTCACAAACTAGAGTGAGGGTTCAACCTCAAGATCAGTAGTAGGCCTCGAGGTCCAAGTTCAGGTAGATCAGCCACTAGCATCTCCGATTATTGAGATTCCACTAGTTACTATATTTATTGATGATGAGCAACATAGGTATGAGAAGATCAGAAAGATAGAGACACCTCAGTTCCAAGGTGGCAAGACTGAGGATGCACATGATTTCTTGACTACTTGCAAAGAGTTACTTAAGGTGGTGGGTCTAGCAAAGGTACATGATGTGACATATGTTACCCTCTAGCTCTCTGGGCCAGCCAAGGAGTGGTGGAGGACTTATACAGGATTCCTTTCGGCCGTGTCTCCTCAGATGACTTGAAAGATATTTTTTGATGCATTTTATGATCGATTTGTTCCTTGGAGTGTCTGTGAGGAGATCCAATTGACGTTTGAGAGTTTGAAGTAGGGCACCATGACAGTGTTAAAGTATGATAATCATTTTTGCCAGTTGGCCTATCATGCTACAACTATACTTCCGATTGAGGCAGAAAAAGTTCATCGATTTGTGAGAGGCTTGGTTTTTCCTATCCAATAGTCAATATTTTGAGTATCTAGAGATGGAGCTTCCTTTCAGTCGATGGTTAGTACTGCCAAGGAGGTAGAGTTAATACAGAGGGAGAAGTTTGGGGATGCCAAAAGGGTTTGCACTTTAGGGAAGTTTTCAAGTACCTCATCAGGGGGCAGAGGTATGACCAGAGGGAGATTTCATTTCAGCATCACGGGGTTCATGCAACCTTTCTAGCTTTAGAGTGAGGACGAGCCCCTCGTGATTCCGATAGTTCAGGTTAGAGTTCATCTGGTTCCCAACAGAGGCCTACGGGTCGGGGAGACTACAATATCACTCCTGCTCCTTCACAATAGTGGTTCAACCCTAGATATTTCTTTGGGTATGGATCTCCTAACCATGTGATTCGATAGTGCCCTAGAAAGACTCATTCTAGGCCCCACCATTCATACTTCATTGCATTTATCCAAGATCAGACACCACCAGTCAGAGGTTCAGCCCCACAAATTAGAGGTCGAGGTAAAGGTCAGACTAATAGAGATAGACGTATCGATGGTAGGGGAGCAGGTGATATTTTCACTTGTTCGGGTGGTAGGGGTTAGACTTCTACGAGTGAAAGTAGAGGTGCCCATTACTATACCTTTCCAGGTAGACCCGAGGTTGAGGGCTTTGATGTTGTGATCACAGGTATTGTTCTGATTTGCCATTGTCTTGCATCTGTGTTATTTGATCCTAGATCTACTTATTCTTATGTGTCTGCTTATTTCTCCATATGGTTTGAGTTGCCTTATGATTCCATGTTTGTGTCTGTTCATGTTTTGACCCCAGTAAGAGAGCCCTTAGTAGTGGATCGAGTGACCGATCCTATCTTGTTACTTTGGCGAGCTATGAGACTTGGGTAGAATTGATTATATTGGATATGGTAGATTTTGATGTTATTTTGGATATAGATTGACTATCTCTGTATCGTGCTATTCATGATTGTTATGCTAAGATTGTCATCTTAACCATGCTAGGTAGACCGAGGATTGAATGGATTAGTTCAAAGGGTTCTTATCCTAGTAAAGTGATTTCTTATATTAGGTCCCAAAATTTGATTGATTGAGGATGTTTGGCTTACTTGACTTTTATTTGTGATACTATTGCGAGTCACCTTCTATGGAATTTATTCTGGTAGTTGGTGAGTTTTTGGATGTCTCCTACAGATCTACCTGGAGTCCCTCTTGATCGAGACACTAATTTTACTATTGATCTTGATCCGGGCACTAAGCCTATCTCTACCACTCCCCATCGGGTGGCTCCCGCTAAGTTGAAGGAGCTAAAGGAGCAACTCCAGGATCTGTTGAGTAAGAGCTTTATTCTCCCTAGTGTTTCACCTTGGGGTGACCCAGTTCTGTTTGTTAAGAAGAAAGATGGGTCTATGAGGATGTGTATTGATTATAGACAGTTGAACAAAGTGACTGTCAAGAACAAGTATTTGTTTCCTTGCATAGATGATTTATTTAACTAGCTTCAGGGAGTTGCATTATTTTTTAAGATTGACTTGAGGTCTAGGTATCATCAACTTCATATTCGGCCCACGGATATTCCTAGGACAAACTTCTGGACTAGGTATGACCACTATGAGTTTCTTGTTATGTCCTTTAGTTTGACTAACACCCTTGCAACATTTATGGAGTTGATGAATGGGGTATTCCGGTTGTATCTAGATTTGTTCATGATTGTGTTTATCGATGATATCTTGGTCTATTCCAAGACTGAGAAGGACCACATGAGGTATTTGAGGATTGTACTCCAAAGGCTTAAGGAGGAGAAGTTGTATGCAAAATTCTCCAATTATTAGTTCTGGTTGAGTTTAGTAGCATTCTTGGTGCACGTGGTGGCCAAGAAGGGTATTCGAGTTGACCTAGCAAAGATTGAGGCCATTCAGGGTTGGACTAGGTCTACCTTAGTTATAGAGAATCGCAGTCTTGTGGGTTTGACTGGTTATTATTTTCATATTGTTTAGGGTTTCTCCACTATGGCAAACCTACCCATGATTTAGAGTTAATTGCAGTCGTGTTTGTGTTGAAGTTATGACATCATTATCTATATGGAGTCTGTTGTGAGATCTTTACTGACCATCATAGCTTACAACATATTTTCAGTCAGGGGGATCTAAGTCTGAGACAAAGAAGGTGGATTGAGCTTCTAAAAGATTATGACTTGACTATTCTCTATCATCCCGGAAAGACCAATGTGGTGGTTGATGCCTTCAGTAGGAAAAATTCCAGCATGGGGAGTCTAGCAGCTATCCGGGTTGACGAACAATTGTTGGCTAAAGATGTTCAAAGATTCGCTAATGAGTTGGTGAGGTTACAGATTTTAAAGCAGGGTGGAGTGCTTACTACTATTGAGGTACACTCATCATTGATGGATTAGATTCATGAGAGACAGTTTGAATATGAGAAGTTATGTATTATCCAGGATAAAGTGACTAAGGGAAAAACTAGAGAAGCAGTGCTTGATTCCAATGGTATCTTAAGGATTATGAGTCATATATGTGTGCCTAAAGTGAGTGATTTGATCTGATTGATACTTGAGAAGACTCATTATGCTAGATATTATATACATCCAGGGGCAGCGAAGAAGTACCATGACCTGAGTCAACATTATTGGTGGTCCGATATGAAGAGAGACATAGCAAAGTTTGTAGGTAGGTGTTTGACATGTCAGCAGGTCAAGTGCGAGCACTTGAGGCCAGGCGGAGAACTTCAAAAGATGCCTATTCCCGAGTGAAAGTGAGAACACATTGCCATAGACTTTGTAGTTGGCCTACCTCCTACTGTGGGGGTTTTGATTTATTTGGGTAGTGGTGGATCGATTGACCAAGTCTTCCCACTTCATTTCGATTAAAGTGAAGTATACCACAGAGAGATTGGCCTAACTTTATATTAGTCAGATAGTAAGACTTCATGGGGTCCTGGTTTCATTGTGTCAGATCGAGGCTCGTTGTTTACTTTGCATTTTTGGAGGGCTTTACAGTATGGATTAGACACCCATTTGTATTTGAATACAACTTTTCACCCCCAGACTGATGGTCAGTCCGAGAGGATCATTCAAGTATTGGAGGATATGCTTTGAGATTGTGTTGTTGATTTTAGAGCTAGATGGGATCAACATTTGGCCTTAGAGGAGTATTCAAACAACAACAGTTATCATTCTAGCATTTATATAGTTCTTTTTGAGGCCTTGTATGGCTGGAAATGCAGATCGTCCATAGGTTAGTTTGACGTGGTAGTCGTGGTGAACATGGGTGTTGATATGTTGAGAGATGATCTTGAGCGAGTACGGTTGATTCAGAGTAGATTGGTGACAACCCAGATCGCCAAAAGAGCTATGTTGATAGGCGGGTTTTACCTTTAGAGTTCGCGGTTGGTAATATGGTATGGTTGAAAGTCTCACCTTTGAAGGGTATTATGAGATTCGTGAAGAAAGGCAAGCTAAGTTTGAGGTTCATTGACCCTTTGGAGATTCTTGATAGAGTGGGAGAGGTGTCTTATAGACTTGCTTTGACACCCAACCTGTCTTCAGTCCATACTATTTTTCATGTTTCGATGTTGTGACGTTACACTCTGGATGAGTCTCATGTGATTTCTATGGATTCAGTTGAGTTGAGTCCCGATTTGACTGACGAGGAGCAGCTAGTGGCCATCTTGGACAGGTAGGTGAGGAAGTTGAGGACTAAGGAGATCACTTCAATAAAGGTTCAATAGAGCCATAGGCCCGAGAGTGAAGCTACATGGGAGATAGAGCCAGATATGTATGCCCCATACCCTCAGTTATTTGAGCCTTCAGGTATGTTACTTATCTCATGATCGAGGACGAATATTATTTTTAGTAGTGGATGATGTAATGACCTCAAAAGTAATTTTTGATATTTTTGACCTAATTACCATTTTGTCCCTCCCGGAAGTTATCTTGGATCATTTTTTGTTGAGTCAAAAAGTCAAACTTTAAAAATCTTATAAAAAGTTAGAGTGTTACAAAAGAAAGAGTTTTTAAAGGGTTAAAGTTGGAAATTTTGAGTTTTGAAGTCATTTTGAGTTTCAAGCATCAGAATTCAATTTTGTTGATTCCATCAGTTCTGAAATACCGAATCTGATCTAAAAGAACTTAACGAAGATTTTAGACCTAAAATTTAATTTCTAGTTCATTTTGGATCATAGGTTTGACTTTGGTCAACATTTGGAGTTTGGGAGCTCATATCAAAATTCCATTTGTTCCAGTGGTTCCGGGTGATGAAACTAACGCTAGAAATGACTTCGTTGTAATTTTTAGATCTTCCAAAAATATTTTGAGATTTTCAGTCTGAAACTAGTTTAAATGATCTTTCTCAGGTTTTGGGCCAAGGAGGCCCCTAATTCGAATTCTGACGGTTCCATTGAGTCTGAATCGCCGTTTCTAGTAGAGTTCCATATTTGATTTGTGTTCATGGGGTTCTGAATGAATTTTCGAGGGTCCGATTCATATTTCAATTGTTGTGTTGTTGTTGCAGCTTATCTATTTCTGGTGCAATACCCCTTTACCCGATCGTGCCTCCTTCATCGCGTTCGCAGAGGTCAGTGTGATTATACATCCGTGTTCGCGAAAGGAGTGCCCGCATTCGTGGAGCTGTGACAGTTTAGCCTCCGTGTTCGCAGATGCCTTGTCCGCGTTCGCAGAGTGTTAAGTCACCTGGGCTTCCGCTTTCGCGGATATGGCTCAACGTTCGCGGAGCATTACACGGGCCTGATCAGTGACTTGTTTTAAAAGACACAATTATTTTATTTTTCACCATTTTCAACCCTTCAAGCTCCGTTTTCAAGAGATTTTCCAACGATTCTCAAGGCAAATTGAAAGTGTAACTATTTTCTAATCTATTTCAATTATTTTCATTGATTAATTTGTGTTTTTAACTTATAATTTTGAGTTTTTAATGGTGAAATTTGAAAATATCTCGGACTTTGATTTTTAAACTTTAATTGATGATTTCTCCCTCATCTTAACTCTATTTAAGAAATTGTTTTCACTATTGAACTCCTTGTTACCTTGGAAATATTTTCATGCTTTAATTTTCAGATTTCAACTATATTTTCTGGCATGAGATTTTTGACCATTTATCCCTTTTAGTCTGAATTAATTGATTTTAATGTCATTAGATTCGTTATGTGATTGTGATACTATATTTGAATAGATTGTGGGGATTTAGAGTACCGTAGAAGGGGAAAGTGGTGGATTTGACTTGATACGAGACTTTATTTGAGGCAAGTGGGCTTCTAACTTTTTGTTAAATGTGATTGAACCTTGTATGCTCCTATATGTATATGATAGAATATTTTGGGGGTAGAATTGTATTATCTTAGACTTTGATCATGAGATTTCAATTCGGGTGTTGACTTACATAATAATTTCTTGACTTGTAGGTTAATTGTGAATTGCAATCTATATGTGAACTTGTGAATTATTTGATATTTAGGTGGAGATGAACTTATATTGCGATACGGTTGAGATGGTGACTGATATGATATTGAGACATTGATGATATTGATACTATGATAACATTGAGTTCATTATGGTGTTGGCACTAGGATATCATTGAAATCATGCACTTGCATTTTCTATTATTTGTGCATATGATACTTGTGATGGCTACGACTGAGAGATGAGTAAGGTAACATGTAGGTTGGTGACCGAGGTCTCTACCGGTCGAGCCGAGGTAATATGTCGATGGTCTGAGGTCATTTTCGGATGGGTCCGATGTCATTTTCGGACGGGTGAGCATGAGCTGAGGTCATTGCCGACCATGTTCACAGATACATGGTCTAAGTGAGACCCCCATGGGTTCCTTCTGAGGCAGTCATCTCATCAATGGATATGTATTCTAGGATAGACATGCATCATGATTATTTGATATTGCATCATATTATTTATATTTCATGGCATTCACTCCATCTCATATCATACCTGCTTCTATATTACCACTGTATTGTATATGAGATTGTATACTTATTGTATATTTGACTTGAATAACTATTGGTTATATTTATTTATAAACGGAGACATTATGTCAAGATATGAGTATATCTATATTATTGTGGTTTGTATATTATATTGTGCTTGGGCTTTTCTAAGTGCAGGATTGTAGTTCGACGGTTTGTGGTTGGGAGTTAAGGCGTAATTGTGTTCTTCATTATTTTATTTTAGGTTAGTTTTATTTCGCTGAATACCCTGTTATTTGCTTCTCACCCCCTTGCTACATTTTATAGGTTATTAGCCCCGTTCACCTTGCTAGCTTCTTGTGATTACATTAGATTGAGCTTTGGATCTATCGAGAGGTAGTTGTTTGTTCTTTCGGCAGAACTTCAAAGATTCTATTAATATGTTTTGTTCTAATTGAGGACTAGACATTATGACATGTATTTCATTTGGATATTCTATACTTAGAGGCTTGTACATGTAACACCAATTCTTGGGATGGTTGTATTTTGATTTCTTTCGCATATCTATTTTATTAGACTGTTATCTTCCACTTTTATTGTTTCATTCAGTTTTTTGGGTTTGGGTTGACTCGCTTGGTGGGTTAGGTGAGTTTCATCACACCCCAATTTTAGGTCGTGACACATAGGATAATACAAGGTTCAATCATATTTAACAAAAGGTTAGAAGTACACTTGTCTTAATCAAAGTCTTAACCAACTCAAATCCAAGCCTTTTACCCTTCTACGATACTTGAAATCACAACAATCTAGTCAAATATAGAATCACAATTACATTACGAAACTAATGACACTAAAATCAAGCAATTTGGGTGAAAAGGGCAAAATGGTCCAAAATATCTCATACTAAAAAAGGTTTCGAAAATTTAAAAATTGTTTCATGAAAATGTTCCCCAAGTAATAAGGAATCTAATGGTAAAAACTATTTTGAAAAAGGAGTTAAAACAAACTCACAATCACTATTTTTCTATCCAAAATCAATGTCTAAGAAAACTCCAATTTCTCCAATTCAAAACCTACATTTTGACGTTAAAAATCATGAATTAATCAACATAATAAGCACCACTTTCTCCCACAATTATCACCACATAAGCCAATTTCCCCATGAATTGATCCAGTCTCGTGGCTTAGCACATAAACAAACTCAATAACCTAAATTCAATCCCAAGGAGGATAAGCTAAACCTACCTCAAAAGTCGAACTGCACACGAACTAGCTGACCGGATGAATGAATCCACAAAATCGACTTCAAAACACCAAATCACTATCAAGAATGAGATATACGCGTCAAAAGAAAATTGATACCCATATTGATAGAAATTAGTGAAACGACCCAAAAAGTTCCTAAAAATGTGCTTCGGAAGTTACCGGAAACTTGTTTTAGCTATATCTAAAAATTCATTTTATTTTTCAAAAATATGACTTCATATTCTTGTTTAGGGGGTCAAATGGAGTGGGAAATGGGTCTCACCCGAATTTTAGATCGACCGTATCAAAATTCAAAATTTCCAAGTGAAGCCTTTTTCGACGGTCTACTTTGGAGTGTCATATCTCTTAGCACACAAATAATTGAGTGGCCTATAACCTATCCATGGAAAGCCCTTTGAGTTAGCTACCCAACACACTTCGTTTCACCTCATTTGGAGTTCGGACAAAGAAGTTATGTTCATTTTCGTAAACTCTGTACGTGCAGGAAATGAAATTTACAGAATGTAAATTTACTGTTCATAAGCCTCATTTTTTTTCTAAGTTATATTGCATAGAATCAAATGTATGTGGCTAGTTATACTTATAGGAATGTACAGATAATTTACAGCTGACAATCTATAACAAACTCTAAACTGACTCCCAATCTATTCAACTAATTACTGATTAACTAATTTAAAACCAAATAATCAAAGTTAGCTATGTTGAAATGTCGTCTCAAGGCACATTGACATAATTACCTAATTCCTTCACACTCCTCCTCAAGCTAGGAGCTATGGAGATATTCTCCATGCCTAGCTTGGAAATCAATTGATAATGCGATCCCTTCCCAAGTGCTTTGGTAAATAAATCTGTAGGTTGATCATCTGATGACACATAATGTCTATATGTTTTGTTCTCTCATGAAAAATAGGATTTGCCACAATTTGTAGAGCCAATTTGCTGTTTGAAAATAGTTGTATTGGAGTTGTAATCTCCACTCCAAGCTCTTTAAACAATCCTATCAGCCAGATCACCTCTGCAACTGAGGATGCCATTGCTCTATATTCTTCTTTTGCCAAGCTTCTAGAAACTGTGACTTGTTCTTTAACTTCCAACATATTGGAGATGCGCCAAATAGTATCAAATACCCTGTATGGACTTTCTGCTATTAACACAAGATTCCCAATCTGCATTTACTATATACCTTTAGTTGTGACTCTCTATTTATTGATATCAATATCCCCTCACCTGGAGCTTGTTTGATATACCTCACCAAATTTAAAACAACTTCCATATGGAATACTTTGGCTGAGTGCATGAACTGGCTAAGGCATTGCACCGTAAAAGCAATGTCTGATCTAGTCATGGTAAAACAAATAAGTCTTCCTATCAACCTTTGAAAACCAGTAGGATCTGGCAACCTTTGATCTCCATGTACCTGTGGTATGTGTTGATCAAACTCTACAGTTGTGAGCTTTTAATTCACTTCCATTGGAGTAGAACAAGGTTTAGAAACAACCAACCTCATATACGTTATTAGTTCAAGAGCATACTTCCTTTGATGCATTAAAATGTCATTCTTGTCTCTAGCAAATTCAACTCCAAGAAAATATCTGAGTTCTCCTAAATCTTTAATCTTAAATGTTGTATGCAAAATTGCTGGTGTCTTGAATCATGGCTGCATCATTACCAATCAAAAGTAGATCATCTACATACACTAATACTATAACGATCTTTGCTCCTTCCTTCTTTGTGAATAAGGAATAGTCTCTGGCACTCTGTTGAAAACCTGTAGAAGTCGGTGCAGTGGTAAGCTTAATATTCCACTGTCTAGATGCTTGTTTCAAGCCCTATAAAGACTTGAGTAATCTATACACTAGTCTTTTATTAGCTTTCTCATTGCCAAACCCTCCTGGGATTTTCATGTACATCTCTTCATAAAAATCTCCTTGCAAGAATGCATTGTAGACATTCATTTTATAGAGGACCCATTGTCTAGCTGCAACAAGTGAAACTACTGGTCTTATAGTATCCATTTTAACAATAGAAGAAAAGGTATCCTGGTAATCCAATCCCTCTGTTTGATTATAGCCCTTGGCTACTAATCTTGCTTTCAGTATTTAAACATCACCATTAGCATTGTATTTTATTTTGTATACCCATCTACAACCTATAGGTTTCTTGCCTTTAGGTAGAGGCACCAACTCCCAAGTCTTGTTATCTTCTAGGGCTTATATCTCAGCCTTCATGGCTTGAACCCATCTTTTATTATTTGCAACCAACTTGTAACTAGCAAGTTCAACCTCTTCTGAGAATTTAGTTACAAAACTCTCATATTTAGTTGACAAACCTGTATAATCTATTTTTGAACTAATAGAGTATGTACAATTGGAAGATCCAGTTGTAGTCACATAAACTTTGTGCCAAATAGGAGGTCTAGAACCTCTGGTGGATCTTCTGTTGCTAGTAGGAAATGTTGTTTTAAGCACTGGAATTGTAGCCTACATTTTCACATCTACATGTTCTTCTTCAATCACTTTAGGGGCCTCAAATGCAACCTGCGGTTCTTGTTGCTCAATATCTATAACTGGATGTGTAACCTGATCAATAGGCCTTTTAAAACCAGTGGTGTTGTCAACAAGATCATCATAACAAAACAAATCTTGTGTCTTCAAATAGCTTTGTTGATCTATAACACTTTCTTTAAAGGGAAATATTTTTTCCATGAAAACCACATCTCTGCTAACAAAGAATGATCTACTTTCAAGATCATATAGCTTGTAACCCTTTTGAGTGGGACTATAGCCTACCATCACTGCCTTAGGGCTAAATTATCCTTCTGTGTGAGTATTGTGGCAAAACACAAGTAACCAATAACCCTCATATGCAACAGAGATGGTTCTTTACCATAAAGCAACTCATAAGGTGTTATATTTCTCAACACAATAGGTGGAATTCTATTTAAGACTTACACAACTGCTTCTACACATAAGCCCCAAAATCTATCTGGTAAACTTCCTTGAAACTTGATTGCTCTTGCTATTTCAATGATATGCCTGTGCTTCCTTTCCACTACACCATTTTGTTGTGGTGTATAAGGACAAGAACTTTCATGCATCGCACCATAACATTAAAATAACTCTTTGCAATTATGGTTGAAAAATTCAACTCCATTATCTGATCTGACTCTTTTAATCTTCTTGCCAAATTGATTTTCTACCTCTATAAAAAAATATTTAAGCAAAGTAACTACATCTGACTTCAGTCTCATTAAAAAATTCATGTCCATCTAGAATGATCATCAACAACAGTTAGAAAGTATCTCCTTCCAACATATGTGTCCTTCTTATATGGTCCCCAAACATCCATATGCAACAATTGAAAACTAAAAAATTGAAGTAGATTTATTAGTCTTATATTGAAAATGAAGTCTAACTTGTCTAGCAAATGGACAAATTTCACATTCATTCAAAACAAAAGACTTGTGTTCCTGGAACATGTAAATTTTCCTCAAAACACTTATTGGCACATAATATAGCCTGTGATGTCAAATGACTACATCTAGTTGGTATGTTGCAGCTAAACAACTATCAACACCTGCTTCTTTATTCTCAATTTGTGAACGTAAGACATACAACCCTTCCTCGACTTCACCGATCTGCCCCACCTTCCCAAATGAGAGGTCCTAAAAAACATAACAGTTGGAAAAAAATGATGCACAATAATTCATCTCTTTTGTAAGTTGACACTGACATGAGATTAAATTTGAAGTCAGGCACACAAAGAATATTTTTAAATATATCACTTCCACCTAAGTGATAATCTCCAATATGAGAAACTCTTGCTGCATCACCTGTAGGCAACTGAACATGTCTTGCAGTTTCTACCAAACTCTCATTATGTAAGTGCTCATAAGTATCAATCATGTGATTAGTAGCATCTGTGTCTACAATCCATTTCACTAAGGCATCCTGGGTAGAGAAAAAAGTACCTACCATATTTGAACAACCATTTGAGCTGCTAGTAGAGGGCTTACCAATCATATTAAGTAGTTGTTGGTGTTGTACAGGTGTAAACATAGATTGTGTATGCATTTGCTGTTCTTTTTGCATCTGATGAGCATCATGAGTTGGTTGCTTACACATCTGCATGTTTTACTCTCCTGCAGCATTCGTGTCGAAAAAATAATTGTTGCTACATTTGGATCTATTGTTGCATTTACCTTTTTCTTTCCTTTGAAATAAGCTAGGTAGCCATGGAGTCAATGACAACCATCTCGAACATGGCCATTCAAGTGACAATAGTCACATTTTAGCAACTTGAAGCAATCAGCTTTGACGTGTTCTTTCATGTGATAGAAATCATAATAAGCACTATGATATATGGCAAAATGTTTCAAATGACATTGTTTCACATATATGGAGATTAGAGTATGATTAATACATGAAGACCCTTAGTAGCTATATTGTAATTTATAATTGATCAAATAATTAAAATTGTAATAAGTCACATAAATAAATAATACTAGTAATTTTTTTCTAGCATCTTCATACTTGGTTGGACATTGAATGACAAATTCATTTTAGGATGATATATAATGAGAGTAGAAATAGTTGTGGAAGGTGGTTAAGACCATAATTAATTAACTACTTAACTGCTTAACTTTATTTTCAAAAAAGAAAATAAAAAAATTAACTCATTAACAAATAGAATTAAACAAGTATTAGGATTCAGATTCCCAAAAATTATTCTTTTCTTTCTCTAGCCCAAATTGCAGATTAAGTGGGATTTACTCAACACAATTTCGACTGATAACGAACTCGGTGCATTTGACGGTTGCAAATACAATGGATGATGATCGATTACTGTTGGTGCTACCATTTTCGATGAAACTCCCATAGTCGCCATTGCAAAAGAAAATAACAGTTGTGGAGATTACAAATAATTCACAAATTACTTCAATTTTTCATCGATTGCAAAGAAACTTACCGATTTGAACTTACACGGCTCTGATACTATGAGAATAAACTGAAAATCTATCGCCTAACATTATTGAGGCAAGAACTAGAGTGAATGAGATGAATTAAGGATGAAGGGTGGTGTAATGGTGTAGAGAGAAATCATGATGAAAAAGGAAAAATATCTTACATAGAATCAAATGTATGTGGCTAGTTACACTTATAGAAATGTACAAATCATTTATAACTGGCAATATATAACAAATTCTGAACCGACTCCCAATCTATTCAACTAATTACTGATTAACTAATTATATAACTAACTAACCAAAGTTAGCTATGCTATGCTAAGCTATCATCTTAAGACACATTGACACAATTGCCTAATTCCTTCAGACTAATCAAGCCCCCATAAGCTTAGTAGGTACAAACAATAAACAAGACCACTTACCTAGGCCCTCATAAGCTTAGAAGATGTCAATACAGTCTATATACCCCTATCATAGTCCCTAGACCCATAGACAGTTAATACACATCAATAACCCTCTCTCAACCCTCTTCATCTGTTTATCATGCCCTTTCCTTTATCATCTCTTTTTCTCCCTTTTCCTCTATTTTGCCTCTCTTTCCTTTTTCATAATATCAAATTTGTTCTTATACAATAGAATTGTTGTGTTCCATCTTTATTTGTCAGGCATTTTAGCTAACTTAAAAATGACATTAAACAATTCAGTTAGCCATTAAACTTGCTCTATATATTCCCTTCCAAGACTTTGTCAAAATCTTATAAGCCTGCTCGCTCTACCCCTGTTCAGCTCTTAACCTCCTCAACCTTAATACACCTACAATATTCGAAATTATGCCAACTCTTTAAATTCTCCAAATCACCTAACATGATATCCATGTTCATTTCTTCGTTCAAAGAGTTTATGAAAGTATGTTTGTCATCTCAATTTAATGTGCGCCTCTTCAATTCATTTGATTCAAATCTCGAGCATTCTCCTCTCTCGTCTTGACAAGCATATATAACTTTTTATCCCCAATTTTGTCCACTAACTCGACATACAAGCATTTAAAAGCTATTATATGTAAGAAAAACAACATTGTCCCCTAGTTCAACATACAACATACATTTTATTTGTAAAAACAAAAATCTCGTATAAATTTTTTAAAAAAAATCTTACAACAATTTTTAAAAAAATCTAAGAAACCAATTTTGCAGTGACTAACCTAAAAAGATTGTCATACTGTCCAAATTTTAAAAAAAACCCAACCCCACCCCCTACGCCGCTGTACAATCACGAAACCAAAGAAAACCGCCCAGACAGCGGAAGAGAAACACACACACAGAGAGCGAAAGAGGGATGAAGAAACCCGGGGGAGCAGAGAAGAAGAAGGTAAGGAGATCACAAAGTCTGCAATCCAACACTGATACTCCTCTTAGGGTAATTCATTCTAATTTAATGGAAATTACTCCATAAATATACACAATTTTTAACTTATTTCTGTAATTTTATTTTTAAAACTTCTATCTCTGCCTAATTTCTTTTTTTCGGGAAATGGGTTTTGTTTAATTGGAGTTTCTCTTGCTTTTCCCCAAATAATTTGTGTTTAGCGATCTTGATTTAGTGAGTAATTTGAATTGTATATATGGGACCCAAAAGTTTCAAGGGTTTATGAAGAAGGTTTTTTTTTCTTCGAGTTTTTCTTACATTTCCCTACAAAGAATCTTGAGAAAATGATATTGCTTGAGGATGTAATTTGGATTGCAGGGTTCTGAATCCTTAAAAGTTATTTCTTTTTTGGAAATGGGTCTGTTAATTTCTTGAATTTCCCTTCGAATTTGTTGAAATGTTAAGGAAGTAATATGAATTGTATATCGTGGGACCTTGAGGTATCGGGTTCAAGATCTTGTCAAAGTAAAGAACTAAAGGGATTTGTTAGAAATTTTATATGTTGGTTCCTCTCTCCAAGAATGATAGTGAAATTTTGGAAATATTTGTTAAAAAGGAGAAAATAAGACAAAGTTGTATAATGATTTTGATTATTATGGTTAAGTCAATGTGACAGAGACTTTTTTTAACCTAATATGCTGGTGCTCTCCCGACTAGTGTGTTATGGGTGATTCCTTTTCTATCAGTTGGAGGTATGATTGTTGCAAATATATTTGTAAGGATTGAAAAGGAGTTTTTGCTTTGTTGGTTCATTTTAACATTAACGTATGGTGGATGATATTGTTCCCTTCTGTGGAGATGAGTGGATTTTGCAAGATTTTTGCTAAAATTGCACTGGACTAACTGTTGAATGATAGTTGGCGCATCTTGAATTGCTTTTCCAATAGCGTAGACAGAATTCACTTTAGTTCTGGTAGTTTATGGGTAATTTGTTTTGCTCTAAACAGTAGATACTACTATGCTCCTTTAGGGAAGTTATAGGAAAATGGAAAGATATTTGCTAAATAGGCTGAGAATAACTATTGAACAAGATTCGCAGGTGTTAAATGTTTTTCTGATATCGAGGATATCAATAAAGTAGGGTTTCTTTGAAGGATAAAGAATGACTTTAATCTAAAAAATCCTTGTATTTTAAGAAACTCTCCTTGCTAAATATATTGGATTTTACTTAAATTCTTTAAATGAACCTTCCAGCACTATAGGCTACCTTTTTTTTTTTTTTTTTGGGGGGGGGGGGGGGGGGGGGGGTTAGGTTATTAGTTTATTCTTGCATCAAACAGGGTCAGTTTGTACTCAAGAATGTGATGATGCCGAATTAAGATATTTTCCTTGTGATAAGCGGAACCTAAGGAGAAAGACATCACAGATTCCTTGAACTGTTTTTAGGGAATTCTGGCTCAAGCATTTCTAGGGAAAGTGCTGCATGTATGTTTCTGGACCTTCTAAAATATGTCCAAAGTACAGGCTTCCAGTCATTGGTAGTCCTTTGTTTCCTGTGTCTTCCATACTTTCTCATCTGATCATTTAAGAGGAAAATGGTTTGCCTTTTTTTTTTATGATCATCTTGCTGAACATTATTAGTATAGACTGTAGAGATAACTTAACCATATTGGCACCGTTGAAAAAAAGATGAAAATAGAACTTCTTTTCATTGAATACATTGAGATGTGGTCAGCCTCTTCCTTCCTCCTCCTGCCACTCTTTCTGCCCTTTTTATTCTGTGATGTTCATATCCATGCTGTTTACTTTGAGTTTCAGAAGCAAGCTGCGCAAAAGGATATCTTCCAGGTATTTGCTGAGAAAGTTAGAGACCATAAGGACTTGGTATCTCGTTGGGCTGTCCTACAGGAAACACGGGTGGAGTATTTCAGAGGAAAAGATTTTGTTAGTTTTGTGAGAAATCATTTAGAACTGAAAGACATACTCGATTCGGATAGAAGTTTGGAAGCTGAAGATATTGCCAACATTCTGCTTATGAAGAACCTTTTGGTCCGATGTGATCGTGTGGTGAAAACTGTCCGGCCTGGCAAGAAGAAGTTGTCTACTTTTCCAGCACATTTAGAGATATACCATGTGAGTTTCTTTTTGGATTCAGTCTATTACAAGTGATTTTGAGAAGTTTCTGGCTTCCTCTCAACCTTGTTTCTAGGCACTTATAAATATCTGCGTTTTGTCATTTCATAGATTAGTAATGGTCTTGAAATTTTGTGTATTATCTTAATACAATACTGTGAGCATAAGATTTGTGATTCCTTGTCCCCCCCCCCCCCCCCAAAAAAAAAATATAAGAAAGAAGAAAGATCAGATATTTACATTACAATTGATTCTTCTGCTTGAAAGGGCATGTATCTAGTCTGTGTGTGGTATACCTGTCTTACTGTGGATCCATATCCAAGTAAGTCTCAAAATTCAAGTCTTTTCTTTTGGATAAAGGAGGAATCTACTAGGCCCTAGGGCACATGAATCTACCATTCTCCACTTGAATTCTAGGTTTGTCTGAAGGATTTGAATCCATGATGTGCATCTAAGCCACATATCATGTACCCTGATCTTAAATCCTTTGTCATTCACACCTCCTTCCTCTAGACATGTACCAAAATCCTAAAGTTAAAATGAGTTAATGTAGCGTAAACCCTGATAGTTACTACTTTTAGGGCTTTTGTTTGAATAAATATTGGTCTTTCTGCAAATTTAGTTTATAAATCATGCTAATCATCTCCCGCTGATTTATATCAAAGAATAAATAAATCATCTCCCACTGATTAATGGAGGCTTTCCTTGTAGACAAAATTGAATCATCACAATAAAAATGAATCAATGACGTCTTATTCTCTATCCTTTAACCTGTAATATTCCCCTCTGATACTAAATCTTCTCCTTTTATAAATCAGAAATAAGAATGATCAATTCAATAGAAATATGTTATTGTGCTGACAGTCACCATCATTTGCTGTGGACTTATAGGGTTGCGTTAATTTTCCTCTTTCTGTAAGTAAGCTATTGCCAATTTCCTATTTCTCTGTTACCCATTCCTCAAAAAAAATTCCTATTTCTATTGCCCGAAGAAGAAAACAAAGTCTACATTCTATCAAAAGCTAGAGATCTGATTTATGGTGTATTTGGTGCATTTCTCTTTGGGAAGCTTATCCTTATCCTGTTTAAATGTTCTAGACTTGCATAAACTGAGCCTTTTATTATGTACCCTTAGAGTAATGCTTTTTACATGGTTTTCTTGCAGTTTTAGAGGTTATGTTTTTTTCACCTATGTATGCAGGATCAAGTATTTTCTGAAAATGATGCCTTCTTCGCATGGACATTTGTCAAAAGAAGGCCCTTATGGCAAACCCTTCTCTCATTCTGCTGGCCAGTTTTGACATTGGCGATCTGCTTGTTTCCTGTGTATCCTCATCAGGTCAAACTGCTTATACTCTACTCCTGTGCTGGTGTCCTCCTCCTTATACTTTGCCTTCTTTTGTGTAAGTTTCTGATGCTTAACAGTTCCATTCACAAATTTTATGTTATTTGTTTCATTTTCTTCTGATGTTAGAGGAGTATGATGATGTGTTGTTCTCTCATAAATTACTAACAAGTAGCTAGCTGTTTTTATATATCATACCAAAACCAAGTACTTTATTGGAATGACTAAAGCAACAATTTCAGGATGTTGACATGAGTGAACTTAGAGTATAGAGGTGCACAGTATAATTTTATATTGGCTGCTTGGCCTGTTGATATTGCCGTTGTTAAGTTGTTTCTTTGACCAGCCCTTTTGAAAATAGTGGTACATATTGGTGGTCTGAAGTGATTCAGTTCTTAGTTTTTAATTAATAGTGCTTAGTGAGTAGATTAAAGAGAAAAAGCACCTAGTTGCTTTGTGTCTTTTTTGGCATTCTTATCCTAGCAACTGTACGTGGGTGATATTACATAGATTCAACTCACTCTCAAAATGTATCGACTCAGTCTAAGTAGCAAATATACAGGGCACTGAGGTCGTGCCAGACAGTCATGAAAACACCAGAATTGGAAATAGTGACACACGGTACTTTATCTAAGATGCGTAATTTATAGCAAAATCTTACTTAATGGACAGAACATTGCAAGAATTATTAATATCAATCAACTATGACTCATTCCCTGAATATATGGGTTCTTCCCACATATTTAGGCTCATTTCATTATATAATGCAAACAAAGTTGTCTGGAGGCTCATTTGAGGCACTTTCAAGCCCTGAAGCTCAGTTACAGCCATCTTCTGTGCTTAAAGCGCCAACAGACGTTGGACTTGGCTCTTTTCGCTTTTAACTATTCTGGATGCAAAATAATTTGGTTATGTATAAACATACAAGTGTTGAACTAAATAAAAGGAGCAAGTATCAGTAATTTGCAAAGAAGAAAAATGCAAAAAGCACATTATTGCCATTCTGTAATTCGTAGTCCTTGATTAAAACATCTAAATTGTAACAAATTCTACACCACCACCCCCAAACAAAAAAAAGCTTATAGCAAAATGTAGGCAGAAAAATAATGATATGCAATTAAGAAGAAAAACATAATAGAGTAGCAAAGGAGAAAAGCACTAGCAGTAAAGGATAAATAAAAAAATAACAATATACCCTCTGTTGTCCTGTAGTCCCACACGTGGGGAAAGGATAAAATACAAATCAGCAAAAGAATTAGCAAAGCAGAGTGAAAGTGCAGAGGATTACACGAAGAAAAACAAGAGGCAATAAAACTGTAACCTTCTTTTTGTTCTTCAAACTCATTGTATTCTCCATTGTTGAGTTCATAAGGCTGTATATTGGGGAGTTTTTTACTATATGTTTGGGCCGAACAGTTTTTGTTTCTGAGTTCGTGTTGGTTATTATCCACTGCATAGGTAATTCCTGCATTATACTCTCCGGATAACGCGACAGTAAAACAAATAACCCTTAGGTTCACTCAGGCCAACATCCCGAAACAATAAAGTATTTGGTTTTTGTTTGATATCAAGTCATGCTCATCTAGCCTTGTCTAGCGTATGTTCGTAGTACTATTAGTATTGATTGCAGTTGTGGAGATGAACATATATATATTTATGCTTATCAAAAGAATATGTTGATGCTTGCAGTGAGAGGCTTGGTCTTTGGTGCTCTTTGGATTCTTCTTGGAAAACGTTTTTGGTTATTCCCCAACATTCTTGCTGAGGAGGCAACACTCAAAGAATTGTTCCAGTTTTGGCCCCAGAAAGATGAGGGTGAGCGACCCAAGTGGACTGCGAGGCTCTTCTATGCAATTGTAGGTGTGGTTGTTATTTCAGTCCTGAGGCATCATGCTCCTGATGAGGCTGCAAGAGCCAGGTTTGATGTCTTGCACTTATACTCTTTGATGATTTATGAAATTCGGATTTAGTGGGAGAAAATGTGATCCAATTATATAAAGTCAAAGTTTTTCTGTTTTCTTCTTTTGTGATCAGAAGTCTTAATATAAAGTGATGTTACAATATTTTGATACTATATTACCATATATTAAACATTGACTGCAAGTTTACAAAATTGAATCTTAATTCATACATTTTCCAAGAAAAATGGAGTAAAATCCTTAATAACCCCTAACCTTCCCTTCCAAACAAACCAAAAAAAAAAATGAAGAAAAGATTGAACACAAATTTGTTTCAACTAACCTAACTGAATTTTTTGAACAGAACTACCAAATAAGTTTGTGTCAGATTTTATTAGGATCTTAAATTTTCAATGAGTACACAAGTGAATGAAGAACAAAAAGGAGTAAAAGTTCAAATTATTTATCTTGGTGTATTCATCAGTTGTAACACCAATATCTGCTGGCTATATTAGCTAATATTTTGGAATTTTAAAATTGATCTGGTCAGCCTGACAGATTCTGTTGAAATTCGTTGTTTTACTTGCCATACACCATTTATATCATCAAGCCTGCTGATTTGTCCAAGGATATGAGAACATTTTGCACAATGGTGTCTGAAATTGAATTTCTTTCTGGCAGGTATCAGAAGCGGGTTTCCAACATTATAGATGATGTGCTCGAGTGGTCTCCAAGTCTAGCTTTGTCAGGCATGATAGAAAAGCAAACTGTGGTGAACATCACAGAGTCTAATGACAATGTAACTGATAGCAAGAGTAGCGATGAAAAGTTATTTTCCTCAGGTGATCTAGATGATGAAACCATACCCAATGAAGAAAGTGAGGAAGTTACTGAAACTACAGAAGATAGTGATCATCACCAAAACATATAATTTATAAATGATAGAACATGTTGTACCCAAAAAAAAGAAATTGTTAGAACATGTGTTTTCAAGGTAGCCGCGAGTTGCAATTTTTCAATTCACTTATATATCTTCAGGGCGTTCGAGTATAGATGTTTGTAGTGAATTTATTGGTGTAAAATTGCATATTTTGAATATGATACAGTGCTTTATTTTAAATGCATGAGAGCTGCAAGCTCCAAATAAGGGTTCAGACATGAGATTAGTCGATTAAACCTTGTTTTGTGGTCCCTTGTTGGACCTTTTGCTGGCTTGAATAGAACTTATGAAAAAGTAGGAGGTACAATGTAACTTTATCTACCAAGGCTAGAATGGACTCATGGTGTTTAATCACTTCATTGATCGGTAGGTCACACTCTTAGTTTCAAATTTAGTAAGTTTGATCAAACACTAACGGTAAGAAATGTTTTTTCAATTTATTGGTCAAACACAAATTGTTTATTATCAAACTATGAATCATAATTCTTGTGAAAAACATCTATGGCGTGATTCATTGCTTTAACCAAAAAAGTTGGATTCACAATTCCAATTTCTACTCCTCCAATATATAGTATTATAGCTTCAGCTTGATGCTAGTTGCAGTCTATTGTTTGTGCCATCTAATATTCCATAAGTCCTAAAATAAAGGAGCCACTTGATGGAGATGGGCTTTCTATCGCTATTTACTTTGATAGAGTGAGGGGTAGAAAAGGTCAATGAAAAACTTGAGCTAAAGCTACCTAATCTATTGACAAATCCTTGATTTCTTATCCCTGAAAGCAAATTTAAACTCGTCATTTAAAGAAGGAAAAATTACACAACTAAGCAAATATAATTACAATTCACAGTTAATGTTTAATGAAATTGGTCATAGCCATTCGTGGGTCCCACACTGAATGTGTATAAGACATTTCATATTTTCATTTTTACTTTCTCTCTTTTATATACAAAATTTTACATTTCTCTCTCCTTTTACAACTCCTTAATTCTCTCCACAATCACTCAAACTAATCATTTACTTCTAAATTTCAATTTCAAAGATTTCAATCTCCATCCTCTAAAATTTAGTTTTCATAGGTTTTAGTTTTTGTTCATCTGCCATCTTCACCATTTTTATTTTTTTCAGTAGCTACATAGCTATTTGTTGGGTCTCACGTAGCGGAGTGAGCAATAAAATTTTAGGAGGAATAAATAGAGCAAAGTAGACGCCAGAAAATTTAATGTGATTCACCCAAAACTTTTGGACTACATCCACAAATCAACATTTTTGTTATTTATTTCTTCTACTATTACAAATAGTAGACACAAGTTTACAACCACTTACAAATAGTAGGCTCTTAGAGATAAAATAAAAAATAGTCTCACTATTTTGTCACTCACTATTTCTTTTAGGAAAATATTTCCTAAGCACACACACTCTATTTTTTTTCACAGACTATTTTATTTTATAGTCTATGGTATACCTCACAGAAGAAAATACTTAACGTATTTTTCTTTCTCTTTGTGGCTCTTTTTTTTTTTCTTCTCTTTTGGTGTGTTTCTTCTCTACACAACTAGGAGCAGAATTGCTCCTCTATATATAGGAAAGATGAATAGGAGTAGGTGGGCATTTAGTCTCATTTTTTAAAAGTTGTTAAACAACATTTGACAAATGAGGAGGAGGCATTGCAACTTCTTTTGACAAATGAAGAGGAGGCATTGCAGCTTCTTTTGAATCTGGAAATTTTCACGTGGCCCTCCATTTGGAGGGTCCTACTCAACAATTCTCCCCCTCCCTCGAAATAGAGGGCTCCGTCATTCCTGCGATTGTTCGACAGTACTCGAACTTCTCTCTTGGCAGAATCTTTGTCATCATATCTGATCCATTTTCATCAGTATGGATCTTTTGAAGTTGTAACAACTTCTTCTCCAATGCATCTATTATCTAATGATATCTTACGTCAATGTGTTTTGACTTTGCATGAAATGAGGCATTCTTGCAAAGATGGATGACACTTTGATTGTCACAAAACATCTCAAACTTATTCTATTTGACATCAAGTTCCTCAAGAAATTCTTTCATCCATAATAGCTCTTTGCAAGCTTTTGTTGCTGCTATAAATTCTGCTTCTGTAGATGACAATGCAATACACTTTTGCAATTTCGACTGCCATGACACAACTCCCCCTGCAAATGTAATCAAGTAGCCTGATGTAGAGTTTCTCGAGTCAACATCACCAGCTAAATCTGCATCTGTGTATCAACCTAACACAAGTTTTGCCTCTCCAAAACATAAGCATATTTTGGATGTTCCTCGAAGATACCTGAGAATCCATTTGATTGCTACCCAATGTTCCTTTCTAGGATTTGAAAGGAAACGACTCACTACTCCAATCGAGTGAGCAATATTTTATCGTATACACACCATGGCATACATCAAACATCCAACTGCTGAGGCATATGGTATTCTAACCATTTCTTCCGTCTCCTTATCAGTAGAACGACACATACTGTAACTCAATCTAAAGTGATTAGCAAGAGGACAACTAACTTCTTTTGCCTTGTCCATATTGAATCTCTAAAGTACTTTTTTTATATACTTCTCTTGAGATACCCATAACTTCTTGGTGCCTCTATCTCTTATAATTCTCATGCCAAGAATTTATTTTGCTGATCCCGAGTCTTTCATCGCAAAAGACTTACTCAATTGTACCTTTAGGTTGTTGATTCTTGAAATATTTTTCCCAATGATCAACATATCATCTACATAGAGTAGAAAGATAATAAAATCATCTTCAAAGGATTTCTTGATAAACACATATTGATCTGCAGTAGTTTTCTTGAAACCTTGCTCTCGTATAACAGACTCAAACTTCTTATACCATTGTCTTGGTGCTTGTTTCAAGTCATATAAACTTTTCTTCAATCTGTAAACATAATCTTTTTTTCTTTCACTTTGAAACCTTCTTGTTGTTCCATGTAAATTTCTTCTTCTAGATCTCCATGTAGGAAGGCAGTCTTCATATTCATTTGCTCAATTTACAGATTGAGACTTGCAGCAAGCCCTAACATAGTACGAATGGATGTCATTTTCACGACAGGTGAAAATATCTCGTCAAAGTCAATGCCCTTCTTTTGATTGAAATCTTTGACGACCAATCTCGCTTTAAAGTGTAGATGGACTCCATGTTATTCATGTTTGATTTTGAACACCCATTTGTTCTTCAATGCTCTTTTATCGTTGGGCAACTTCACGAGATCAAACGTTTAATTCTCATGCAAGGATTTCATTTCATCTTGCATGGCTTCCATCCATTTTTCTCTATTTTCATTATCTATTGCCTCATTGAAGCTTTCTGGTTCTCCCCCTTCAGTCAGTGTAACCCACTGATCAGCTGGATATCTAGTAGAAGGTTGCACATTTCTACTAGATCTTCTCAAGGGTACTAGAGATTCTCCATACATCGGTGGTTGAATGTGACCATCATCAATATCCTCTTCTTCTAATTCATCTTCTTGGGGAATACCTACATCATTTGTATCTTGTAAATGGTCATCATGAACCTCATTTTCAACTTGAGTTGGCACTTCAATCGGAAGATTCAACCTGAAGCTTGTTGAATCATCTGTAGGAGTAAAATCTTCCTTGTCTGCCGTGTTTATATCCTTGATGGTTTGATCTTCAATAAAGACAACATCTTGACTCCTAATCAGCTTCTTGTGCACTGGATCATAGAACCTATAGCCAAATTCATCTTGACCATAGCCAATAAACATGCACTATCGTGTTTTGACATCAAGCTTTTGCCTTTCGTCCTTCATAACATGAACGAAAGCTTTGCACCCAAATACTCGCAAATGTTTGTAAGAAATATTCTTGCCTAACCAAACTTTCTCCGGAACTTCATATTGAAGAGGGACACACGGTGACCGATTTAGCACATACGCTACTGTAAGTAGGGCTTTACCCCAAAAGGATTTATCTCATTTTGAATGAAAGAGTAAAAACCTTATTCTTTCTATCAAAGTTCGGTTCATCCTCTCAGCCAAATCATTTAACTGTGGCGTCTTTGGAAGCGTCCTTTGATGTCGAATACCATATTTTTTACAATAAGCATAAAATGATCCAATATACTCTCTGTCGTTGTCCGTGCGGACACATTTAACATTCTTCCCAGTTTCTCTCAACTAAGGCATGCAATTGTTTGAAGATTCTTGATCTTTGGATTTAATGGTATAAGCCCACATCTTCCTCGAATGGTCATCGATGAAGGTCACAAAATATCTGGCTCTACCAAGGGACTTTGACAGTGGACCACACACGTCAGAGTGAATCAGATCCAAAATATTCTCCATTCTAGAAGGTGAAGAGCTATGGAATGAGACTTTGTTTTGTTTTTCAGCTAGACAATCTTCGCATTTCTTCAAGGATACCTGATCTAAATCAGGTAGAATTTTATCTTTCACCAATTTGGACTTCCCTTTTTCACCAGCGTGGCAAAGTCTCTTATGCCATAAATGTGCGGTATTTTCATTTTTCATCACATTTATAAATACATCACATATAGTTTTGTGAGTTTGTGTTCTTTTGCAATGATAAGGGAGCCTTTGGTGAGCTTCCATCTTCCAATTCCAAAACTGTTTTGGAAACCTTCATCATCCAGCTTACCTATAGAGATTAAATTTAGGTGCATGTCAGGTATGTGCCTAACATCCTTTAGGAGAAGCTTCATGTCATTCTACATTTCCAAACAAACATCTCCCTTGCCTGTAATTTTTGAAAAATTTTCATTTCCCATCTTTACAACACCATAGTCTCCCTTTTTGTCTTTATTATTTTGCCATTCATTTTTTAATTTTTGACAAAATCGCTTGATGTGACCTTTACAACACCATAGTCTCCCTCGACATTTGCATATTTATTTGATTTTTCTCAACTCCTATCTCTGGAGCTTGAACCCTTAAATTAGTTTCTCCCTCTCTTTTCAGTAACCAGAACTTCTGACTGTGAGGAAGAGGTTGAATCTTGATATCTACGTCTCATTTCTTCATTTAATATGCTTCTCTTAACAACTTCCATACTTACTACGCTATTTGGTGCAGTATTTGTCAAAGAGACTTTCAGAGTCTCCCATGACTTTGGTAAAGAAGCTAAAATCATAAGAGCAATTATCTCATTATCAAACTTTATGCCCATTGTCGACAACTGATCCACAATTCCTTCTATGTTATTTAGATGATCAGCTAGAGAAGTATTTTTTTGATATTTTACTTCCATCAATTGGGTTAAGTAAAATAGTTTATTATTGCCAGTCTTTGAAGCATACAACTGCTCCAGCTTATTCCACAGTGTTCTAGCATGAGTTTTGTTATAAATATGATTGTAAACATTGTCATCGATAAATTTTTGAATATAGCCACAAACTCGTTTATGCTCAAACACCCAGTCATCTTCAGACATCTCTTCCGGTTTGACGATAGAGAATACCGACAAGTGCATCTTCGTAACCATGAGAAGATCCTTCATTTTGCTTCTCTAAATATGGTAGTTTAAACCGTTCAGGTTGATCATTTTGCTTGTTTTTACCTCCATTGCCATGAACCTAGGCTAGGCTCTGAAACCACTTGTTGGGTCTCACGCAGCGGAGTGAGCAATACAATTTTAGGAGGAATGAATAGAGCAAAATAGACGCTAGAAAATTTAACGTGGTTCACTCAAAACTTTTGGGCTACATCTACAAATCAACACTTCTGTTATTTATTTCTTCTACTATTACAAATAGTAGACACAAGTTTACAACCACTTCTACTATTACAAATAGTAGGCTCTCAGAGATAAAATAAAAAATAGTCTCACTATTTCTTTTAGAAAAATATTTTCTATGCACACACACTCTATTTTTCTTCACAGACTATTTTATTTTATAGTCTATGGTATACTTCACAGAAGAAAATACTCAATGTATTTTTCTTTCTCTTTGTGGCTCTTTTTTTTTTCTTCTCTATTGGTGTCTTCCTTCTCTACACAACTAGGAGCAGAATTGCTCCTCTATATATAGAAAAGATGAATAGGAGTAGGTGGGCATTTAGTCTCATTTTTTAAAAGTTGTTAAATAACGTTTGACAAATGAGGAGGAGGCATTGCAACTTCTTTTGACAAATGAAGAGGAGGCATTGCAGCTTCTTTTGAATCTGGAAATTTTCACGTGGCCCTCCATTTGGAAGGTCCTACTCAACACTATTATGATTGAAGAAACACCGTCTAAGAGGATCATCATCGATTTCAATAATTTAATTTTGGCGAGTTTTGAATTTTTTTTTAAAAAAATAGTTTCCATAGATTTTAATTTTTGTTCATCTGCCATCTTCATCATTTTCATTTTTTAATAGCTACATAGAAATTATGGTTGAAGAAACACCATCTAGGATGATAACAAAATGTATATAATTGCATAATAGAATTATCGAAGATTCATCATTTTTTTTTGTTGGATCTAATTCAAGAACTCAAAGGTATTGCAGGATTTCTTACCAAATCTCGAGGTTTTAACGAGTGTAGATCTAAGCATCAAAATGATCCAATCAAAATGCAACAAATTTTTTTTTTGAAAATGAGTTCAAAAGATAGCAACGAAAAAAATGATGAACAAAAGAAAGATTGTTCGATTGAGTTACTGAGTTCAAAAAAAGAAAAGAAAATCAAAAAAAAATATTTTTAGTAGCAATGTATCAGAAAGAAATAATATATCTGATTTTGGAAAATTGGACAAAGACGAGATTGAAGAAGAGGAGGTATTTTGTATAATTTGATTTTTATTGTATATTCTATATTTTTTTGAAATTGTATATTATAGCAGTAGATTTTCTTGTATATCTATTACTTTGTATTAGTATAGTTGTATATGAGGTCTTACTTGTACTAAAAAAATATACAATTTATATATATTTTTTTTGTATAATTCCATTAGTTGTATACATTTAATTATTTTTGTATAATTTGAGTAATTGCATACTCTAATTTATATATTTTTATATATTTTATATAAATAAATACAAATTTATCTATAACCTCTGTACATACAATAATTTTGTACATATTAATGATTTATCAAATTTTGTACATCCTTGGTTATACAAGTTTGTTATGTTGTTTTGTCGACAACTTTGTATATACAGTGAGTTGGATTATCCTCAAAGAATACCCTTCATATGTAGTGATATATGAATGCTAATATAATGAATGTTATATACATAAATTAGTAGTTGAAAAAGATACAATTATTCATAAATACAAATAAAAATATAATTATACAACCTATAATTAGACTGATTATGAACTCAACATTCAAATCAACATATACAAAACAAAATTAAATATACCAACAATGAATTTATAATGATTTTCACTAGCTTTCTGCAAATCAATTTATTACAAACTCAACAAATGAATTCATTGTACAAATACAAATATAACTATACAATCCATACCCATTAAATTGACTCTTGTAAAATTCTAGAAATTATAGTAGACACAAACTCAACAAACAAAATGATACATGCAAATATAATTTATTTTATACAATCGATTCGTTGTAACTGAAACGTATAAATTTCTTCATATTACCGTGAATACAAAATTAAATGAGATACTGAATTATACAATGAACAATCTGAAAACATATACAATACATATAAATATTATTATACATAAGTGGTAGTTCTTCATCGATTTAAACAAAAAAATGAAAGAGTTCAACATTCAAAATTCAAAATCCAATGCATAAAAATTTAGATCACAGGATTAATTTTGGCAACATACAATTCAATCAAATTAATATGTAATGATGAAAATCAAATTAATTAAATTTCTTTGTACATTTTATATACTTTTGCAGGAACTAAATTAATTTTTTTGGGCGATTTTTGATAAACAAGTGAGAATGATGTTTTTGATTTTGAGTGAGTTACTTTCGGAAAGGATTTCTAATAAAATATAACAACCATAAATTAAAGGATTGCTTCAGTATAAAAAGACTGAAATTACAACTTTTTATTAATTGCTTTTGTATAAATTGATCCCACTTAGTCGAAATATACAAACAGTAGGTCATGATTATAGTTATGAAATGCAATTAGCAAAATTATAGCTATTTTTGCCTATTAAATTTCAACAACAAGTTGTTTATGAAAATTTCTCTTCAAAGAAAGCACTTGAGGTGAAGAGCAATAAGCAATTGTGACAACTACAGACCTCTTAAATAGTGTTTTTTTTTTATTTTTTTAACTAATACTAACTAATCAAACTTTAGTCGTATTGAAAGAAAAACATCTCAAGTCCAAACTTCTTGTAACTTAAAATTATTTTTTTCAACTATATATATTTTAAAGTAATTAATTTATAAAAGAATGTACATTTTGATTATGTCTTAATACGCAATCGTGCACTTGCCTCTCAAATCAATGATTTTAACCTAAAAAAGTTAGGAAAAACTACACAAAATGAATCTAATTGTGAAACTATTTATCAAAATGGATCCACCACAAAATATTTATCCGCTTGCCCCACTTTCTCCTTTATTATTCTGCGCATGATATTAATATCATATAGGACTGAATTAATCCTTTGTGATACTCTGTTAGTATATTGATACCTTATCGTTATCATATAGAATTGTACTCTTTTTTAAGAAATTAAAAAAATTATGAGAAAATTATTAAAGGCACAATATTATTTATTACACTCTCAATGCTAATGGTATCAAGTTGTAATTGGACAATTTTTTCACTGAAGCATTGCATGTTGCTCCTTGATGCCATCATATAATATATACATTAATGGTATCAAGGAGTAAATGAGTCATGTTTTCACTGAACCACTGCTTCTTTATCCTTGATACCATCAGAGTATATATACTCTGATAGTATCAAATCGTAATTGAGCAGTTTTTCATTGAAGCACTGTATGTTCCTTTTTGATATCATCAAAGTTTATACGCTCTAATGGTATCAAGTAGTAGTTGAGTAGTATTTTCACTAAAGCACTGGTTCTTCCTCTTTGATTCCATCTGAGTAGATATATTTTGATGGTATCTGTTGGAAAAATAACAAAGCAAGAATAATGGGTTGTGTACCTTTTCGATTCGCAGCGATTGTTATTGTTGCCACCAAGTAAAAAAAATTCAGATCTTCTTCCGTTTTCACTAGAAAATTTGAATTGATATCCACAAACTAAATGTCTTTTGTGTAGGTTGACAAATCTAGGAAATTAAGATCAAAAATCCTATTTTTGCTTTTTCAGTTTTCTTTTCTTTTGTTACGTACTTTTTCTTTTCTCTTTTCATGTAACTTCCAAAAGAAAACTACCCACTTTAATTTCACTCCCTTGAGAGGATCACATGTCTCCCTTAAAATAGGAGAGTGGTTGGACAGTTAAATAATCATTCCCTCTCTCCTTTTTCAAAAAGGGAGTTGGACAACAACTGTCTCATCTTATCCTAAAGGATAAGGTTGGACAATTATAGTTTTAACTGTTTCACTTTTTAATTTTAAAATCAGATTTATTCATATCTCATGGGTCGGGTAAGATTGAATCGGGTTTGTTCAATTGGGAGACCTATGATCCCAAAAAAATCTTACATCTCATACTTCACACATGACGGACAGGATCTGAGTCAATATTACATCAACTAGATATACTATTCATACAACAAATAGTTCATGCGAACTTTGAGCATTAAGGCTTGCCCTTAAGGTCTTATAAGCCTTATATAGAAATTCAATCACGTACGAAAAAAAATCACTATTAATATGAAGATACCAATACTCATAATAACCCAAACTTTACTACTCCAATAGTTACTCATATGATCTCTCATCCTCTTTAAGAGGTGAACTTGAGTTCATATTCAACTTCATATACACAATTACACTCGACATTTACATAGTTAGTGTAATAGTTGACTTGTGTACATAAGTAAGAATATTTCATTTTTATAGTCTTCCTTTTTCTATTTGAATCTATCTGTTTCGAATCAACTACTTTTCTAGACATGCACCGCATTGCTGAATCATACAGGGGTTTTAGTAGCATGCTAAAGTAATAACATTGATTGAAATTTTAAGAAACAATAAAAGGTCAAAGGGTGTTCTAATGAAAAGTTCATCTTTAACTTTTCAGGGTCTCACACAATAAAGAAGCAGGGATCATTCTTTCATTAACTCTTTGGTCGCTTAACACACTTGGTATAAAACATGTGCTATGATGTTCTTACCTTAACATCATTCAAACCTTAGTTTAAACACCTTTTGATGTCTAGTCTAAGTTTCTCTCTACAGTTATCCTCAAACTTATTTTATTAGATAGACTTTTGTCTAGTTTTCAAAACATGTCATAATAGAGGAGTGATTATTATCGCTTCACGTTCCTCGACGTAAGAGACGATTTCTCGTGTGAGAGAGTCAATCTTGCGACTTGTCTGACATATTTTATTTCTAAAATATTATCACATGCATACAAGATATAAGAGAATATTACAACAACAAAGTTATCTTATAATACAAATCATATTCTATGCAAGCCTAGAGACTTAACATATTTCTCAAATAGATCTCTTGTAGGAATATATTGTAAATTCACTTTTCTACTTGATACTATATCTCTCACAAAGTTAAACTTAGTATCAGTGTGTTTGATTTTGCTGTGATACTTAGAATTCTTTGTATATACGATAACTACCTGACTATCACAATATAAAGTCATGAGACCCTTTAAATTCTTTGCAATATTCAAATGCTCAAAGATTCTCTTTAACACTTTTGTACTAGAGACACATAAAACACGAAGTTCTAGATTATTTCTTACTTTTTTTCATGTAAATGGTACCACCATTTATTAAGAACATATTAAATATCAATATTTTAATTATCAACATCTGTATAACCTCTTATAAATAAATCAGATCCACTATTGCATAGTGAATAGTTTGTGGCTTCCTTTAGACATTGAAATGTTTTCTTCACTACTGTTTCAATGATCTCTTTCGGGATTAGATTGATATATACTTACCAGACCTATAACATAATAAATATTTGGACGAGTACACATCATAATATATATTAAACTTTCAATAGCACTAGAATATGAACTCGAGACATTTGTTCCTTTTTCAGTCTTTCAACATATTTCAAGGGTTAAAGTTTCACCTCTAGCTACAGGAGTATCCATGGGTTTATAACTATTCATTCAAAAGTGTTTCAATCCACAACTGAAAAGGATAGTATTAGATTAAAAAGGGCAGTATTAGAATGAAATAGGTAGTATTAGACTGAAAAAGTTAGGTTTAGAGACGAAAATGACATAATTTAGGACTTAGGATATGAGAAAAAGTCAGAAATACCCTTCATTAACAATTGTCGAAGGGGAACCACGAGACATATGTAATGACCTCAAAGATCATTTTTTATATTTTCGATAAAATTACCATTTTGTCCTTCCTGAAAGTTGCCTTGGGTCGTTTTTGGTTGAGTCTAAAAGTTAAATTTTGAAAACCTTGTAAAAAGCTGGAATTTTACAAAAGAAAGAGTTGTTAAAGACTTAAAGTTGAAAATTTTGAGTTTTGTGGTCATTTTGAGTTTCGAGTGCTAGATTGCAATTCTATCGATTCCATTTGCCGAATCTGGTCTAGGAGAACTTATAGGACTAAATTTGGAGTTAAAAGGGAGATTTTAGACCCAAAGTTGCATTTTCAATTGATTTGGATCATAATTTGACTTTGGCCAACATTCAGAGTTCGGAGGTTTGAATCGGAATTCCGTCAGTTCCAGTGGTTTCAGGTGGTGAAACTAACACTGAAAATTATCTCGTTGTAATTTTTAGAGCTTCCAAGGTTATTTTGAATATTTGAGTCCTAAACTAATTTAAACGATCTTTCTCGAATTCCAGGCCAAGGAAGTCTCAAATTTGAATTCTGACGATTCTATTGAGTCTAGAGCGTCGATTCTGATAGGATTCATTTCTTATTTTTATGTATCCGGTTCTGGATGAATTCTGAGTGTTCGTTCCAGGTATAGTTTTTTGTTTTTGGATTGATATCTGATACAACTTATCTAGTACTCCACGTTCGCAGAGTGTTTTGAGTCTTGATCTCTGCATTCTCCGACTAGGGCCTTTTTCTAATTCACATTTGCGGATTAACACTACGCATTCACAGAGTATTAGGTAATTGTGGACCTTCGCATTCGTGCATAATTCTCTACGTTCGCGGAGCATCATATTTTCCCTGAAACAGTGTTCCCTTTAAAGTGACAGAATTTATTATATTCCACTATTTTCAAACTTTCAAGCTTCGTTTTGGGTGATTCTTCAAGTTTTTCAAGGCAAATCTATTGGGTGACTATATTCTAATTACCTATTTCTTCAATTTCCATTGATTAAATTGTATTTTTAACTTGTAATTTGAGGTTTTTAATTGTAGAAATTGGAATTATTTTGGATATTGATTCTTAATGCTAATTTGATGATTTCTACCTCATTTTAACTCTTCATCCAAATTGATTGATTTTAATATCATTAGATTCGTTATGTGATTGTGATGCTATATTTGAATAGATTGTGGTGATTTGGATTATCGTGGAAGGGAAAAGGTCGTTGATTTGGCTTAATTTGAAACTTTTTCTAAGGAAAGTGGACTTCTAACCTTTTGTTAAGTATGATTGAACCTTGTATGCTCCTATGTGTGTGAAATTGAGTATTTTGGGGTGGAATTGAGTATTTTGGGGTAGAATTGTATCACCATAGGTTTTGATCATGAGGTTCGGATTGAGTATTATTGTTATGTTGAAATATTGGCTTGTGAATTTAATTGTGAATCCATAAGACAAGTGATCTTGTGAATAATTTGATATTGATACAGAGATGATGCCTATATTTTGAAACTATGATAATATTATAATTATTGTGATATTGAATATTGAGATGAAATTGGCATTGTGCACATTGCATCTACTATTATCTGTGCATTGATACTTGTGATGACTACGACCGAGAGATGAGTAAGGTAATATGTGAATTGGTGGTCGAGGTCTCTGTCGGTCGATGATTAGTCGAGGTTGCGGCCGGCGAGCAGAGATAATATGTCGGCTTATATTAGAACCAAGGTCATTCTCAGTCGAGTGAGCATTGGTCGAGGTCATTGCCGGCAATGTTCACAGATACATGGTCCTTGCATGGCCCTCATGAATTTTGGTTTGAGGTTATCAATGAATGTGTATCGTAATACATACATGCATCATGATTATTTGACATTGCATCGCATTATGTACATCACATGACATCCACTTCATCTCATGTCATTCCTTGTTATTATTATATATCTTGTTATGAGATTGGATATCTATTGCACTATGTTGACTTGTATATCAGTTGGATATTCTAAGAGATGTTTCTATATGATGAGTTTATATTCTTATGATTGGTATATTGTATTATGTTGGGACTTTCCTGAGTGTAGGTGTGTAGTTCGGCAGTTTGTAGTTGGGATGTCAGGAGTACTTATGTTCTTCATTACTTTATTTTAGGTTAATTTCCATTTGTTGAGTATCGCGTTGCTTAGTGCTCACCCCTCACTACATTTTTGTAAGTTGTGAGCCCGATCCTTCTTGTTAGCTTTCATATTATCGGATCTAGCTTCATGATCACTTGTGGGGTAGCTGCTCGTTCTTCGGCAGACCTTTGAGGATTCCATTATTATGTTTTGTTTTATTTGAGGACTAGACATCGATACTTGTATTTCATTTGAGCATTCTTATTGTTAGAGGCTTGTACATGTGACATCAGTTCTGAGAGGATTTTAGCTTTTGGTTTCCTATGTCTATCTATCTTATTAATTAGACTATTTTGCCTTCCGCTTATATTATTATGTTGAGTTATTTAGGTTTTTGGATAACTCGTCTTGATGGGTTAGGTGAATGTCATCACACCCGAATTTTGGATCGTGGCAACAAGTCTATGAGTCGTAAACCCATCCACGACTCGAAGAAGGGGTTTTGTCTTGGTTACACCACCAAAATATCATAAACCTAAAACTTGGGTCTCCAAACCATCAGCTCAATCTACGACCTATAATTTCTTTTACGGATTGTAGGTACTCCCCGTTGTTGCCTCCCACACTTAGCAAAATTTTTCATCATTTGGACCCAAACACAGTTTTTTTGCAATCCGTCAACAGGAGCACGACCTGTAAATGGACTGGTCCTGTTGAACCTTGTTGCACCCTTTTTCTGAATCTCAACCATGACTTTAATCCGCAACTCTTAGATCCATTTATGATCCATAAGGACCCTTCGTACATCCAACCAGAACTTTCAAATTTTCACCGTGTCGCTAGTCCAATCCAGGAACCCCATCTACGACTCGTAAACCCAACCACGAACTGTATATATATGGTGCTCATACACTATCACACCAGAAACCAGACCTACACCCTCTTTTTAAATTCTCACCTTTTAACATATGGGGTATTACATATGAAACATGGCATGCTAATCCTGGTAGCATGGAATTTTTTGTGTGGGGTTAACTACGTTAGAACTCAATATGGTTCTTACAATTTGTTGGTCAGTTTTGATTACTTTTTCAATAGCTATACTTGTATCATTATTTTGACAAGGTTCTACAGACTGTTAAAGAGGAATAATATCTTACTAAGTAGGTTGTAAGAACTTGATAATATCATTTATAATTGTTACAAAGATGTATTTAGTTCTCTTTTTTATACGTATCAAAAGGAGTACCTATAATGTCTACATATTCATGATTTCGTAAGCAGTAATTGACTTTATAGTTCTTGGACAAAGATTTTTTTTCTCACTAGCTTGTTATCTTTTTATTTTAAGACTCTAGAACGAGTTCAGATAGTTCTATCTTTTTTTCTTTTCGAGTGGACCAATGGTTTGAACTTGAGACTTCCATAGTTCGAAAACCTTGCCAGCAAAAGCAAGGAATTTGCCTTCTGGGTCGAGCTCATTGCACCACTTCTGTGTGATTTGTGACCTATTGCATAGTGTCACAGAAATATCCTGGATTAACTAACACATAATCATAAACAAAGAAAATAGAGAAGAAAAATAACACAAGGATTAAACGAGGTTCGACTATGCCTACTCCCAGAAGAAAAATAACACAAGCATACACCATTAGGTTTTTTGACAACAAACGGAAGACCAAAATACGAAGGGAGGTACAACAAGGTGGATGAAGATAAACAGACAAAACTCACATGGACTGAGATGAGAGATGGGGCCTTGACTCTTCACAAGAGGGATTTTCCATCAAAGACGACACTTGATCAGAAAATGACACGATTAGTACACAACAACTTAGTGAAGCAATATGAGAGAGGGTCAACAAACTACCTTTGACAACTGAACATTTTATGTGATACAAGGTGAAGATGAAGAAACTTGGTTACCTAGAAACAGAGGAAGAGGAATCGCCTGGTCAGAGTCCAGAGGAACATTAGATACGACAGACAAATGATAGTGAAGGAGTGGGAGCCAAAATTAGAAAACTACATATGATTTCCTTTTAGTGGAATTTCAAAAACAGCCAACTAGTGAAACATAATAGGCATAAATAGCTAAAGTTTCTTAAATTACGTTTCATAGCTATGGTCAATTTTTAATTTTTGTATAAAACGTGTATTTATAGGGGTTTTATACAACATCAATGAATATGCATTAAATGATGATTGGCAATTGAAAAGCTGGAAAAACAGGGAAACAGTTCCTTGAATAAAGGGAGTTAACTCTAATCTATTTGTCTTACCTATTATGAATCTATATACCAAAAACAAAGTAATATTATGTCTGGTTAATTGTTTTATCAACAAGAACAGGGCGTAAATTTCAATTTCTTCATACAAACTGGTGAGGAAAAAATTTTAATTTCCTTTTGATACGTCGGATCATGTCAGATGATGATATTATACAAATTATTTAATTAGTTTATTCAATTCTGTGGATTTTTTTATTTTATTTTTCTTCTAAAAATACAATTCTTGATTTAGTTGTGATTCTCGTTTTTTATACGTTTTCGTTGATGTATAATTAAATTTTCTCTTCGTGTTTCTATAAAAGTGTTAATGTTCTTTGTGTAAAAAATAATTAGCTTGATTAAGTTGCTCGGAAATAGACAAATGTTTTGTATAAGTATAATCATATATGTTGTTATAACTGCAATTGTTGTTGTATATATAATTTAGTTGAGTGTTGGTGATCAGATAAAATCTTTGATTGTGCATAAAAATTGTTGTTGGTTAGTGTATATAATGATGAAGTTAATGATAACAAAAAAATATACAGCTGTGGTATGTATACAACAAGAATGTTGTAAAATATATGTTTTATTTTCTGTTATGCAAAAGGTAACTCATGTTTTGTATAAAAACAAATAATTATGATTTAAAACTCTATACAATTTTATTTTGGTTGTGGTTATGAAATAAGTAATATGTTTTTGTATAAAAAGATTTAAAAGACTATACAAATTTTGTTTGTGTACAGCAAATGGATTTGATGGCTGTTATGGTTATGCATTTTGGACGATGGGACGATGAGAATTCTTATGTGGATTATACTTTGGAAGGTATTATATTTAACGAACATGCAACCTACGTCGAATTTTATACAGTGATTGCAAAACAGCTAGGGGTCGATCTTACTATGAAGGAATTGAGACTAGAGTACAAGGTGGAGCAAAGTAATATTCCTATGGTGATTCATAATGATATGGGTGTGAAAGTTTATGTAATGTTGAAAAAATCTAGCAACGATTTTAACGTGTATCCCATTTGTAAAAGTATATTTGATAAAGAAGTCGTTGAGGCTGATGTTGTAGAGGGTGCTAACAATAGAACAGATTCTCTGGTTGGAGGAGATGCAATTGTAGAATTTAATGATTTTGTTACACTTGAATTGACAGTTGATGAGTTAGTAAATTCTTTACATGCTTTATGTTCTGGAGAATGGTCTGCAGTCATAACAGATCCGGCGCATAAGAACGTAGAAGTAGATCAAGTGTATAAAGATAAAGCAACGTTGAAAATTGTTA
>JBCEWC010001622.1:0-39631 GCA_038996855.1 Solanum aculeatissimum | reverse complement strand
TTATAGGAAAACTCAATAAGCGGTAGATGATCATCCCAATTTCCTTTGAACTCCAACACACAAGCCCTTAACATATCATCCAAGGTTTGAATTGTCCTCTTGGCTTGTCCATCGGTTTGGGGATGGAAATTTGTGCTTAGTTTGACCTTAGTACCAAGTCCCTTTTGAAACGACCTCCAAAAATGAGAAGTGAATTGATTACCATGATCCGATATAATTGACCTTGGTACACCATGCAACCTCACTAATTCCTGAATGTACAATTTAGTATAATCCTCAGCACTATAAGTAGTCTTGACCGGTAGAAAGTGAGTCAACTTAGTCATTCGGTCAACAACAACCTATATTGAGTCAAATTATTTACGCGTACGAGGCAACCCAACTATGAAGTCCATATTCACATCCTCCCTCTTCCAAGTAGGAATCTCAATATCTTGGGTTAGGTCATCGGGCCTTTGGTATTTCACCTTCACTTGTTGACAATTCGAACATTCCGACATGAATTTGGCTATGTCTTTCTTCACACCATGCCACCAATACAACTCCCTCAAATCTCGGTGCATTTTAGTGGATCCTGGATGAATAGAATACTGGAATTTATGAGCTTCACTCATGATAGTCTCCTTTAGGCTATCAACATATGAAACACACAATCGATTTTGATACCGTAGCACACATCTTTTACGATATCCTTTTTTCCCTCATCCACATGCGACACACTTCCCATAGATAACCTATTAAGGGTATCCGCCACAATATTCGCCTTACTGGAATGATAAAGGACACTCATGTCATAATCCTTGAGAAGTTCCAACCATCTCCTTTATCTCAAATTAAGATCCCTTTGGGTGAACACATACTGTAAACTCTTGTGATCTGTGAAAACATCTACATGAAGCCCATACAAGTAGTATCTCCAAATCTTCAAAGAAAATACCACCGCCGCCAATTCAAGATCATGAGTCGGATAATTTTTCTCATACACCTTCAATTGCTAAGACGCGTAAGCTATCGCCTTACCATGTTGCATAAGTACACATCCCAACCCGATCCATGAAGTATCACAATACACTATAAACCCATCTAATCCATTGGGCAAGGTCAAAACAGGAGCCAACGTGAGTCGATCCTTTAAAGTTTGAAAACTCTTTCTGCACTCACTTGACCACACAAACTTAGCCTTCTTCTGGGTCAACTTAGTCAATAGGGATTTAATGGAAGAAAATCCTTCGACAAATCTCTGATAGTAACCGGCCAATCCAAGAAGACTCTGAATATTCGAAGAAGTCAACGGTCTAGGCCAATCTTTCACCGCTTCAATTTTCTTAGGATCAACTTTACTGCCATCACCAGACACCACATGACCAAGAAATGCAACTTCTCCCAACCAAAATTCACACTTGCTAAACTTGGCATACAATTGCTTCTCCCTCAAAGTTTGAAGCACCAACCTCAAGTGACCGATATTTTCTTGCTCACTCCGAGACTAAATTAGGATATCATCGATGAACACCACCATAAAACTGTCAAGGAATGGCTTAAACACCCGATTCATGAGATCCATAAACACCACCGAAGCATTGGTCAAACCAAACGACATCACCACAAACTCAAAGTGCCCATAGCGAGTTCGAAAGGCCGTCTTAGGAATGTCACACTCCCTTACCTTCAACTGATGATAACCCGAATGAAGGTCTATTTTAGAGAAATGAGTAGCCCCTTGGAGTTGATCAAATAAGCCATCAATTCTGGGCAATGAGTGCCTATTCTTTATGGTCACCTTACTCAACTATCCATAATCAATACACATTCGGAGAGATCCATCCTTCTTCCTTATAAACAATACGGGAGCACCCCAAGGTGAAATACTTGGCCTAATGTAACCCTTCTCCAACAAGTCCTTGAACTGATCCTTCAACTCTTTTAGTTCGGTCGGATCCATTCGATAAGAAGGAATGGAAATAGGTTGAGTATCCAGAAGGAGATCTATGCCAAAGTCCACTTCTCTATCAGGAGGAATGTCGGGCAAGTCTTCGGGAAATATATCAAGAAATTCATTAACTACCGGAACCGATTCAAGCTTATGTGACTCACCCTCCAGGTCTCTAACCTTTACAATATGGTAGATACAACCCTTACAAATCATCTTCCGGGCTTTGAGGTAGGAAATAAACTGACCCCTAACCACGGAATCACTAGGTTCATTAGGAACTTGAAATTTGACTTGTCTAGTCCTACAATAAACTGAGGCATACGAGGCATGCAACCAATCCATCCCAAGAATAACATCAAAGTCATACATCTCAAGCTCTACAAGATCACTCGGTAACACTTTATGCAAAAAAAAACAGGACAACCCCGAACCAAAGAATTTTGAAGGATTCATCCGGGTGAAGTCCCTCACCCTAGAAGTTGGAGTGCCACCATTCGTGGGATTAGTTGGCCAGGCTTGATTAGCCACCACCTGAGACAACATAGACACCACATTCCTAAACTCCGCGTGAGTCATTGTTTCCTCCATAGACTCACAAGGGGCTTGTTCCTCATGGACAGGAGCCTGTCTGGGAAGGGGAGCTCTTATGGGAGGCATCTTCTGAAAGAGCAACAAGAACACCTTATTTCAAGAAATCTTTCATAATAGTTCGCAACACGACATAAGGGGAAAATAAAGTGAGAAAAATCCTATAACATCATCATAGCCTCTCGCTCATAGGCATGGCGCGTATCACACCCATGAACAAGACTCTAAGTGACGCAGCATGTTGGATTTCTAGTATCATTTACAAAACTAGAGCTCTGATATCATCTTTGTCACGACCCGAGAGTAGGGCCTAGATGTGATATTGCAAAGGAGAACCCAAGGGTCCTCGATCAAGATATCATAGCATCATCACACACATCATCAATTCAAAAGTGTGTATAATAAACAAATAACACATAAGTCTAGGGGATTATGGGGCTTTGGACTCAAACTATGGGAATGTTATCAGGAATGGAATAAACATGAATCACATAGCACATAGCAATTACGTTCTAAAGAGAGAGTAAGTATGACTCAAGCTATGGGGGCAAGCAGGGTTAGGGACTTTCCACATAAGCACATTCCCAAGCCAATCATATCATAATAGCATAAGCGGAAATGGAAGCATAACATAAGATACCATCACTTAACATAGGTATCTAAATCATCTTAAGAATCACATAGCATAATTTTCAATAGAGTCGATATGTCCAACAATGCCTCTACATAAGATAAGACGGGGCCTCGACATAATCTGAGCTCACCATCAAGTCATAAAATAAAAAAACATAAAGTAAAGACAAGGTAGATGAAAGTGGGTGTTGTCCTTGGAACATAGGGCTCACCACAAGCAATAACTTCAAGAATCTTGATTTAGCCATCAAGCGGAGGATGAAAGTCAACTTTGGTCCCTACATGGTTAAAGCATGTAGACAAAGAGTATGGGTTAACACATAATAATGCACTAAGTATGCGGGCATGAAATGCATATGAATATGAGTCTACAACCAAGCTAGATGACAAGGGCACATACATAGAAGAAAAATATAGGAAGGGATAGTATACCAATATGCCATGAAGTCCATGATGCATGTAATGCCATAATGCTTATAGTCTATGGGATGTGACCATAACTGACATCTAAATTCATGTGAACTATAACATGAACTTTCCCGATGAGGCCTCCCATCGGATCGGAGAAGATTACTTGCAAAAGGTAATCTACACCACACCTTACGACCCAGTCATTTTGATGTGATGGCCACCTTCCTTACGACCTGATCATTTCGAAATGATTTACATAACATATCACGTCATATAATAGCATACCTTACAGGCCTCCCATTTCGGTAGCATAACCTATGTTGGCACATAGTTTCAAAAAAGGAGTGGGACCCTTGGAATAGCCTACTTACTACTCCAATCCTTCTCGGTACTAAGTCGTCACCCCACAAGAATACGTATACATGTACATGCTTTCAAAATGGAATGAAAACACTTGACTTCATAATCATGAATACTTAGGGTTAAAGGCCAAATCACTTGCTTTACTTTCATGCATAGTTACCAAAAGGCCAAATATATTTCATAATCATACTTCCTTGGGCTAAAAAGTCAAATACACTTTCATGTCAAACTTCATGCATAAGAGTAGCTCCATACTTATCATATCATATCATATTGGTGTAAACACCCATGGTTGCTCAAAGAGCCATATCATAGACATTATGTGATCACATTCTTGTCATAACCCATACTTGATCAAAATCATAGTCATAAACATATTTGGGACTTAGCTCCCATCATAACTTCCTTGAAATCCATATTCATGCATTCAAATGCCATGATTGATGATGAGATTAGCATGGGTACTAGAATTCATAATTTAAATCTAATTCAAGAAGAATCCATAAAAAATTCATAGTTAAATCAACAATTAAATCTCAATTTAACATGACCTATATATAAATTAAATAGTAAGGGGACAAGCATACTTGTATCATCTTGAATCAAAGTAATTCATCAAATAGGGGCTTAGTTCATCTTGAAATCATTAAATAAGAACAACCCACACTTCAATTGCATTAAATCCTTCTTAATTTAAAAGACTCATCTCAAGAAAAATCATAATTCATCAAAATTGAGAAAAGGATTTTGGGTCTTCATGGTTGGAAGAGAAACCATGAATCAAACCCACATACCTTGAATTTAACAAGAAGATTGAGAAGATTTTGATGAATACTTGATTTTCCCTAAATTTTAAGCTTGGTCTTCAATGGTGGATGAGAAAAAATTGAGAGAATTTGGGAGAGGAATTGAGAGCTTGGAAGAATTAAAAGGGATTAGGGTTCAATTCAGGGGTTTTAGGAGACTTTAGAAAGGCTAAAACGACCCTAGGAATAATTAAAATTACCAATTAATCATTAATAAAATGGAGAAATTAACTGAAATAGTCGTTGATGGAAACATCCACACGGTCCGTGTAGTGGTTCACGGACCGTGAACCCTACCGTGTGACATCACTTGGTTAACGCCTTGGCTTGAAATCTTGGGAGATTTTCTAGATCACTTCATGACAAGACTCATGATTCGTAAATCTGTACACGGATCATACACTAGTCCATGGAGCCTCACTTAGTTCGGAGTCCTTACCTTGGGGTCTATCCCCTCTCTGGACCAACCTACGAAAGCCCTCACAGACCTGAAGCATCACACGGACCGTGAAGTTGCCCGTGGAGCTTCACTTGGTTCGGGGCCTTGGTCCACCATCCCTGGGACTTACTGGATCACTTCACTGAGGGATCTCACGGGTTGTGATCCTCTACACGGCCCGTGGTCCCTCTCGTAAGGCACTGCCTTAGCCTCAAACTGCATCCCTTTTCCAGAACACTTTCATACACGGGTAGTCTCACTGTAATGGTCATAACTTCCACATCTAAACTCCGAATTAAGCAAAACTAGTTGTGTTGCGAAGATAACTAGAAGATCTTCATTTTGATAGGTTATAGTACACACAGATCATATCATACCAAGATATATAGTCATTCAAAGTCAGTCCTCCCACGCAGTTCCATACTAACTCTACTAACCCTATTTCTTTGAATACAACCACTCAAATAGAATCCACGATCATCACCCCATTTCCATAACAAGTTCAAAATGGACTTTGATCCACTAGTACGAAGTTTGAAAATTTTTGAGTCGTTACACTACGCCAATAACACCATTGCAAACCGCCACTCAAGAACAACTCCTTAGTGATCAGTTTCTCCTCGGGGACAGTCAGCTACCTACAACAATCTCATACAAAGAAATCATTTTGCATGATTCATCAAAGATACTGAAACAATGCAATAGGATGCCCTCACAATTTTGTCACTAATCATTCCTCCCTAATTTTAGTTCAACTAATAAAATCAAGGAGAAGATAACCTACAAGTATCGTCAGAAATTCCCGTTCGATGGATATGAAATCTGCTACGACCCTCCACTGGACCTAATCTCTTAATTTGGAACCTGGATTGGAAAAGGACTTTTGAAAACACAAGCAAAGAAGTAGGTTCATCTAAACTCAATATTACACAAATTATGCCATTTTCAAACATGACTTAAAAAAATTCATATTGTCTAAGAAAATCAAATGAGAATCACTATAAATCTCGTTGTTCATCGATTAGACCCCTAAAAATGGATCTTGTGGTTGCATGCCCTAAAGACAAGAATTGGTTTTATAGGATGTCACAAAAGAACAACTGTTGGGACGATGAGGTTAGTTGCTCAATTACTTTATACATGTCTCATTGTATTGATACCTTCTAATAGAAGCATATGTATGTCAGATACCTGAAATATATGTGTCATGATACCATGCCTAAAGTTACTTCTATTCAGAGTGTGTATCAGAAATACTGATAAATTACATATATAATATGCACTACCAATATAATTGATACTTGAAATTTTACAACAAATCAAATATATTTTGATACCTCATTTTATACACCTTTATAAGTATCATGATTTGTAAAGACCATTATAGTTCTATCTACCTTTTTTACAGCTGGAATATGTAGTCATTCAGTAATTGATACTTAATTCATTGACATAATAAGTATAAGTTGGATTGTTGTCATAATTGATACCTGAAATATAAGAAGCCCTCACATTTCAGTTCCATTTACATAAACTCACAATGTTTGTTTGATACCTGAATCATCAATTCTCATTAGGCATGAAACCAAGTGCAAATAAGCTGATACTTTTTTTATATTTAACTGCCTATTCCTTTCACAATGCAACATCTAGATGTGATTTTCCACTATATTCGAAAGAAGTCGAATAATCAATTCAACAATGATTATAGATACACCACAGCAAATTGTACATTTAAGAACTATATTGTGGCAGCCCACATAAGGTATTATGACACTCACGACGATGACAATTTAAGCACCCAGGAACACCTTGCCCATGGAGTTGATGTATCTAAGTTGGAGAGGTCAGTCACAAACATCATAAAAGGTTTTTGCATCCCTGAGGGTTATCCTTGGCATCTGGTAGATGAAGTATACATACCGATAAATTATGATGTTGATTTCCATTGGGTGTTGATGGTGGTTGTCTTGAAACAAAGACTGATACGTGTCTACAATTCTACGATGGGTACAAGACAAAGAAATTCTCTCGCAGAAATTCAAATAATGGTTGTCATGTTGCCAACATATCTAAAGAAAAGTGGGTTTTTTGAAAAAATAAATAGGACCAACTGGTCCACTCTTGAGGCATACATGGACAAAGCTACGGGAAAAATGATTGATCAACAAATACCGTTTACAGTTGAGTTTGTTCAAGGAATTGTTCAGTAACAGAGTGACAGCGTGTAAGTTTTTTTTCATTATTCTGTAGTTATTTTAATTTATTTTTTTTATCTCATATCAACTATTTTTCGAACTACCATTTATAGTGATTATGGGGTATTGGTTATCGCGTACCCCGAGTACATTAGTGATGGGATCCCCATCCCACCGCATGCTTTGGATGTTGAGTACCTTCGAAAAATATATGTTTTGCTATTATGGAAATATGGTAATGATAAGGCTTGTGATAGATATGTTAGTAAAAATGATGATCCACCAAAGCCTAGGGACCAATTCATTACGCCTGAGAGTGATAGACTGATCGACATTTCTTAAATTCGTTGTCTGTAAATTTTAAGTTTCTTTTCTGCAGAAACAACTGTATAGACTATTAAGAAAAACTTGTGTTTTTGCCTTTTGTTTTATTGATGTTTTATAGTTATGTTTTTTTGGGACCTTTTCCAGATGGTATTTCATTAAGCATATTATACTGAAACACTCTACCATATAATTTTTTATAGTTATTTTTTGTAATCAGGATACCTGTCTATTGATTTGTATTGTTGATACTTTATTTTCAAACAATTATTTATACTTGTTTACTCACAAGATACCTGATCGCTGAGATGATTTTTGTGTTGTTACTTGATACTTACAACCTATGGCTTAAAATAGACGAATCAAATGGTACGTAATCAAGTATCTAAAGTATATAACCACATGTATGCATCAAATCAACACTCAAACCTTTTAGCGTATATCTAAAGTTTTTTCATCTAAGTATTATTTTATTATTTATTTAAATATTTATATTTTATTCATCAAATCATTCATACTTGATACCAACAAAACATACAACATTATTATTTTCTCATGAGATCTTACGTATCATAGAACAAATTAACGTATAAGAACTAATTCAGACTTAGTCAATGTGAAAATTTATTTTTGAAAGAAATGATTATCAACAATTGTATTATGGTGTCAAATAAATTGTAAGTACATAACAACATATCATTTTTCCTTCGGATAAAAATTACATGTCCTTCTGTTGTGGCCTTCATGACCACAACGCCCACAACAGTTTGTGTTTGTGCTTATCTTTGCACCTGCGCTTTTCTTCCTCCCTTTTCTCGGTCTTCCAGGCATTCTTTTGTACTTCGGTGGAAGGACAACTTCAGCTACAATGTCTTTCGATGCAGACCAATCACTTTTATGGGCATTGAAACCATTGGGACCTCATATTTATTTGTCAATGCTTCCGATTTGTAATAATCAGAGCAATATGGATGCATGTTGATTACATTTTTGCTTTTCAAAATAGCAACCGCATGCGTTCACGGTATCTCATCAAGTTGAAACCTCCCACAATTGTACATTTTTCGTTCAAGGCAGACAACATGTCTTCTACCAGAATCATAAACCAAATAGAGATACTTAGAAAAAGGAACAACCTGTCAATGTCAAATAATCAGTAAATTTATACACAAAAATTATTTTTTCCATTATCAAATATTAAACAATCATTACATATTATCAACATTAATATCTTTTCAAATATATATTTTTAGTATATTGCTACTTCGAAACAGTTAAAAAAATTAGAAGTTTTGATATGTACCTTCATTCTTGCACATTTAATTGTATTCTCAACTAGAATGTCCTCAAATTTTTACCCAATGTTTCTCTAGTATGACACCTTTTCCCTGTTTTTGCAATTCCAAAACCCAAAGAGCATTCTAGCCTCCTCCAAGAAATCTAGTATTGGTAACTGTCTTGCAGTTACCAGACAACCGTTTATACATTCGGCAATGTTAGAAGTTATCATCCGCCCTCTGTTAACAGTTGCGTGCACTCGAGCCCACTTCTCATACCCAACATTTTGTAGATAATCCTTTACTCTGTGATCAATTTTATCTACCTTTGACATAATTTTATCAAAATTATCAAAATCGTCTAGTCGGTAACACTTGGCCATTGAGTAGTACAAGTCATTTAGTGTGCTTTTGCTTTTCTTGTAATTTGTGCAAATATTTTTTCAAACATGTCATATGCATGCATAATGAGGGACGTTGGGGAAAACAATACTTACACTCTTGATGATATTTTCATTCTGATCTGATACCACACACATCTTCTCCCTTTCTCCAAAAGTATTTTTAAACTGTTGAAAGAACTACCACCATGAAGCGTCATTCTCCGTGTTGACCACACCATATGTTAATGGCAATATGCACCATAATTGGAGACCACAAGGAAAAAAAATAAAATGATATACCAAAAAACCACTTCATTTGTTTATAATGAAACTTAATAAATATTTAAAAAAAAATGATACATGCCTTGTCCAATGTGCTAGCTGATACGAACGTCCCTTTATAAGGCCCATTGAGATGTGCACTATTAACAACCATAATTGGCTTGCAGAACTGATACCCCCTCATAAGTGGCCTTAACATGATGAAAAGATACATGAACTCATTCTCATCCGACTTGTGCATACTTATATACAAATTTGGATACATTGTATTTAGCATGTGTATATACATAGGCATCTACCTATAACCCTTCGCAGGTTTGCCCCCCAGCATCTCCAACGCTCGCTCTTTTGCACGTCACGCTTTCTGATACATAATATCTACATCATAAGCCATCTTGAAATCTTCAACTATATCATTTGGTGTGTGACTTCTTTTATGATTAATCAATTTTGGTGTTGTCACACTACTCACAAATGATAAAGTCGCTTCAACTTTGGTCAGCATCCTTTCCCTCATAGGACATGTATGAACATCATTGAAGTATCTGATCTTAAATACTTCTGTGTTTTTTCTGCATGATGCCTTCATTCTCCAAGCACAATCATCCGACAAGCATTTTAACACATAGCTACAAATTTCATTTACTAAAGTCATTCCAAATGAAAAAAAAATTAAGTCTCTCAATTAAAATTATCAACACATAAAAATGCAATGTAACCCAATTATCAGAATGTTGTTTTTTTTTTGAACTCTTGCAATCAAGTATCAGTAAACACCATAATGCACTTTTAAGTATATACTCTATCGAATTTAAACCATAAAATTTACATAAAACCAGGTATCAATCATATAAATGAACTACAATACTTCAAGTATCTTACGTAGACCAATATAATCAATTAAATTCAAGTATCTATAAAATGCATGTAATACATTAAAACCAAGTCTCAATTGTAATCAATTAAAAAGTAATTTTTAAATCAACTGTCAATCCATTGCAAGTATCATTTCAGTTACATCATAACTAAATTTTTCCAAATTAACAAATATAAATGAAAAAAAATATTTAAGCATCTCAAATCCAAGTATCAAACTCATAAAAAGGGCAACATAAAACAAGTATCAAATTATAATTTTTTTTGAACACACGTAATTACGTATCATTTAACAACATAAAGCACATAATTTTAAGTATCTACTATATGCAGTTATAAACCCTGCATTTAGGTATCATTTTTATACATTATCTACAACAATTCAAGTATCAAAATATAGTTCAACATAATCAACTAATTTCAAGTATCTATAACATGCATTTACTACATTAAATCAAGTATCAAATGTAGGCAATTAAAAAACAAATGAATAAATTCAGGTATACGTCTCACAAAAAATTAAAATAGAACAAAAATCAACAAAACAAATTGTGTAGTTATGGGAAATCAACACTTCTTTTCACACATCATGTATAACAACAAAATAAAAAACAACACACAACATATATACCTTTTGCTATCTGATCTTTTTACTTTGAAATTACACCTTCTATCAATCCTATATTTCGCCATCATGGCTACCAGGGTCGCTTTATCCTTATACAATTGTTTCTCCTTGACTTCGCGAATTCTTGACATACTGAAAACATTAGATACTTCTATTCCGTCTTGTAAACGTCAATCATCATTTTCAAACTCCTCATACCCAATCACATCTGCATTGTTCGTTGATACTTCAACACAGACTATCGAACCATTGATACCATCAAACATCTGTGTATCATCAACATCCAAATCAACAGTATCCACGCATAGTGGATACTTTGCGAAGTCAGGTTCTCTCTTTTTAATCTCTATATACAACTTCACACCCATATCATTTCTAATATTTATAGGATAAGAATTACCTTCTACAACGTATCTAATAATTAATCCTTTTCTTCTCTTGTCGACATCCAATTCGGCCATGATTGTTTCACTCAAATTAATGAATGAGATATTTCCTCCAACAACTATTTCATCGCTTTTGTACCCTTGATAATCAACATCGGATTCCCATTTTCTAGAATGTCGCAATAAAATTGATACGTTCATAGTTTTTCCACCTCGATCCTCTTCAAAATTTAATCCAAGATCTATCATTCCACTGGCTTGAACTCAAATTTGCAGAAACACAATTAAATTTTTTAATTTTGGATTTTGTTATGCATAAATGCCGACTAAATCTCCAGTCAACAACGGCTCAATATAATTAATGGACAATTTAATTAGATTTTCAGTTACACCCGATATATACATAACTGACTGAAATCCTTCCTAATATTTCAATAGGTATCAAAGAACCAACTAAGGTATCAGACATGCCTACATTTTAGGGGATTATAGATAATTTTTTAAATAGTTGGTATAGAAAGAGATTATCACTTTATAGTATGAGATTTGTATAATTTTACTTTTTTCATGGACATGTATTCAAGCCCATTTGGTGATTATCAATAAAGGACCATGAGTGCAAATTAATCATAAAAAATAAAAAAAAAGTAATTTAACAAAAAGAGAGATTTTTTATTTTTTTTTTAAAAAAAAAAGGATACTTGAGCTTAAGAGACTTCTCTTATTCACTATCTCGTGCTTCTACTTCCTCAATTGAAAAAGGAATATGAATGCAATATAGTTATATCGTAGACCAGATTTTAGTTCACCCCAATATTTCCCAATTGTCCAACTCTTGTCGAGCAATTTTTGGATTTCCCAATTGTCCAACTGCTGTCGAGCAATTTTTGAATATCAAACCAACCTCAACCAAAATCTGGATGCAACTTCCATCTGAAAATGAAAACAAATACAGAGACTTCGAAGGAACCACAGTATTTTTGGTTGGAGAGTCAAAAGTAGTCGACCCAGTCTCATTTAGAATGCTTATGAGTAATTCCATTTTTTTTAAATAATTAATATTCATTGCATCTCTGTCTAATGAGATGGCTACAGTTTGACAATGCGAGGATTGGACGAATCCTCGGGCTACATTTTGTAAACAGCATAAATGTGAAAGCACATTGGCCATACGAAGCAAGTTCAATACAAAAATTAAAAACGAAATAGTAAGAAAAACTGTGTAATCCATCATTTGGAAGAGACCACAAGAACATGGATGTCATAATCAACATGCTAGGTGGTAACAAAACTTGTTAACATTATCACACGTAAAATTGCTATTGTGATTAATTTTACAAGAGCACTAACCTGTAACTACTGGAAATAATCACTTCTAACTACAATTTGGCGTCTATCCAAAGAACTAGACTACAATAATTTAATGTTAGCCAAGCGTTTCTTGAAGCTAGCATTATACAACAAACCTAAAATCATTCTGGTACACCAACACCGGCAAAGATCTAGTACACATTGGCCTTCTCCATTGTGGCTGTTACTTTAGGTGACTCAATCCCCAGCTGTTTTATACTACTCACTTCCCCACAACATTCCTCTTATTACTCCCGGTCCATGGCCTGCCCATGCATGAAATGGCATTCATCTGCGCCAGTACAAAGACATGCTGAATACCAGTGTATAATAGAAAGCTGATTGGGGCCTTGGAAATTTATAACAGTGCATGCAGCACAAACAAAACAAAAAATACCAGATGCTATGATATAAATGCAGCGTGATTTGATTTTTTTTTCCCCATAACCAAAGCAGTACAATTGTTTTCGTATTACCCTACTAATATTTATTATTGACAGATAATTGTTACCATCATTATCAAACCAATATACTTTTAAGAACATGTCATTGAGGATATACTTCAATTACAATGTAATTTATATTTTGAAAACGAAAGGCAACATATATAACTTCAAAACCTCAAACGCGGAAGTACAAATTTAGGACATTTCAGTTTGTTTTCATAGGTGTGCAGAAACACCAACACTAGAGATACATGCTTCAATGAGAAATGAACCGACAACAATACTGATGGTGGAACAAATTCTATATGATAAGATACCTTCCCACCCCCACCCCCACCCCATTAAGGAGAAACCCCCTTTCTATTTCACTTCCATAAAAACACCCTCCCTTAGGACGAGATATTCATTCATGATTCACCACAATAGTTTTCAATAGTAAAAGTTGTAAACATTCAGGTGAGCAGATTGTAATTTAAATTGTACAAGACAAGGTACTTTAGTACGCTAGGTAATTATGACAGACTTTAACTCTTTTTTTTAAAAAAAAAGGGCATAATAAGAAGTTGGACCAAGTCAGATTGATCACTTGTTTCCAGTCATCATTTTCGCAGTAGAAACATAATTTCAAGGGAGAATGGTCAAAACTACCCCTCTACTTCCTTTTTTAAGCTAAGTTTGTCCATAGTTATACTATAGGGCCAAACATACCCCTGACATTGCCAAAGTATGCAAAAATATCCCTCTCTTTAATGGTTGTCCAAATGGTCCGACATTTGGGGAGGTGGATGCCACGTGGCATGTCACCTCACCGCCAGTTTTTTAAATTCATTTTCCTTTTCTTCTTTTTCTTTTTTTCCTTTTCTTTTTCTTACATTTCTTATCACAAACTTTTTTTCCTTTCCTCTTTATCCAATGGCATTTTCCCTAAACTCACTCAAAAATTCAATATCGAATACAATAATAACATACCCAGTGAAATCCCACAAGTGGGGTCTGGGGAGGGTAAAATGTAAGCAGACCTTACCACTACCTCAGAGGTAGAGGTTGTTTCCTGGATATCCTCGTCTCAAAAACCCGTAAGCAGAATAACTAGATATGAAAAAAAGGGAAAAGGAAACAGGGAGACCAATTAATAACAAAAAGTGCATGGTAGTGTATAAGACGGTAAAAAAATCAACATATATATGACAATCCAGGATATAAAAACACGACTAATCCTACTACCCTACTATACCCAAAACCACATCAACCTAATCCTACTAACCTATTAGCCTACTACTCTAATCCGCGATCTCCACTCCTTTCTATCTAGGGTCATGTCCTCGGTGAGATCAAGTCTCGCCATATCTTGTCTGATTACCTCCCCTCAATACTTTTTCGGTCTATCTCTACTCCTTCGTGTAACTCTGAAATCCAACCTCTCGCACCTCCTAACAGGAGCATCGGTACTTCTACTCTGCATATGTCCAAACTACCGCAGTCTCGCTTCCCTCATCTTATCAGCCACAGGGGCCACCTCTAGCTTCTCCCGAATGGTCTCATTCCTAATTTTATCCCTCCTAGTATGACCACACATCCATCGCAACTTGCATCTTCTGAACATGTGAGTTTTTGATCGGCCAACACTCCACCCCATACAGCAAAGACGGTCTAACCACCATTCTGTAAAACTTACCTTTGAATTTAGGTGGTATCTTCTTATCGCATAGTACTCCAGAGGCAAACCTCCATTTAGTCCATACTGCCCCAATACAATGCGTGATATCATCGTCGATATCGCCACTACTCTGGATAATGGACCCAAGATATTTAAAGTTTTCTCTCTTGGGAAAAAGTTGAGTGGCAAGCCTTACATCAATGTTTGTTTCATCCCTCGCAACACTGAATTTGCACTCCAAGTATTTTGTTTTGGTCCTACTCAGTTTGAACCCTTTAGATTCCAAAGTGTGTCTCCAAATCTTCAATTTATCATTAACTTTAGTCCGACTCTCATCAATCAATACTATGTCATCTGCAAATAGCATACACCATGGAACCTTCTCCTGAATAGACCGCGTCAGCTCATCCATCACCAAGACAAACAAATAAGAGCTCAACACAGATCCATGATGAAGTCTCGTCTCAACAGGAAAATACTCTCGAGTTTCCTCCCACCGTTCTTACCCGAGTTTTGGCTCCGTCATACATGTCCTTTATCGCCTAATATATACCATTGAAACGCCTTTCACCTCTAGGCACCTCCATAGTACATCCCTCGGAACTTTGTCATAGGCCTTCTCGAGATCAACAAACACCATGTGAAGGTCCTTTCTTTCCCTATATTTCTCTACTAATCTCCAAACAAGATGAATTGCTTCAGTAGTTGATCGCCCCGACATGAATCCAAACTGATTCTCTAAAATAGACACTTCTTTTCTCACCCTCATCTCCACCACTCTCTCCCATACCTTCATTGTGTGACTTAATAACTTTATACCCCTGTAATTGTTACAGTTTTGAATACCACCCTTATTCTTGTACAATGGGACCATAGTACTCTTCCTCCATTCATCAGGCATCTTAGCAGTCTTCATAATAGCATTGAACAGTCTATTCAACCACTCTATGCCATCCTTGACCATGTTCTTCCAAAAATCTACCGAAATCTCATCGGGTCCGAGTGCCCTCCCTCTCTTCATCCTACGAATAGCACATCTAACCTCCTCAACTCTAAACTGCCTGTAATAACCAAAATCTCGATGACTTTCAGAGTGTGCCAACTTACCTAACTCAATATCTCTATCTCCTTTTTCGTTTTGGAGTTATGAAAGTAAGCTTGCCACCTTAGCTTAATCGAAGTATCATCCACCAACACCTTACCCTCTTCATCCTTGATGCACTTCACTTGATCCAGGTTGCGGGCTTTCATTTCCCTCTCTTTAGAGAGCCTATACAATCTCTTGTCCCCGCCTTTATCACTTAGCTCCTCATATAGGCACTCAGACGTTGCTGTCTTAGCATTCGTCACTGCCATCTTCGCTTCTGTCTTAGCCGTCTTATAGATCTCCTTAAGCCTTCATTTATCATCCTCATCCCTACACTCCAACCACTTCGTATAAGCAATCTTCTTAGCTTTCACTTTGCCTTGGACTTCGTCAGTCCACCACCAATTGCCCTGACATCCACCAAAGGTCCCTCTCGAAACCCCTAATACCGCGGTAGCTACTTTTAACAAAGTTGTAGAGAATCTGAAAATAGAAGGTTAAATTTTTGGGAAAATCAAAACATTATGTTCAACTTGGTTATGGTCTTACACTCTTACTTCCATGTGAATGCTTCTTTGACAGATCTGCCAAAGGTGGGATTTTTATACTAGTAATTTGTTCTTCCATGCCTTCCTTTTGGAATTTCTTCTTCTTTTTCTAAAAATTGTGGATTCTTGAGAAAATGAAGCTCTGATTGAAGTGGGGTTTGTTTATTCTGTTATTTGGAATTTATGGCAGCTGAAAGAAACGCTTGCATTCAATTTGAAGCTAGTTTCAGCTTTTAATTGAACTGATACTCTGAAAGAAACTGATTTAAGGAAAAAAATTAATAAATTCTTCCTCTTCTGAATAATCTAAACATAGACTTAATTAAAAAAGCTGTAGATACATGGACCATTTTATCTGGTTCACGTAATGCTGCATTCTTTTATTTCTTTTTTATGAACAAGTATAACAAAGCCGTTGAGCACAACCCAGAGGTCACGAACAATGAGTTTCCAAAAGAAGTTCCTGATGGATTCATAATCGGAGATTATAGCATCTCCACACATCTGTAACTTTCTTTTTTATTTCGGTGAAGTTATGGGTGACTTTGGGAAAGATGTCATTGAGGAATAGCTACAAGAAAGTGACGGATGCCATTGGAAAAAGAGGGAAAGAAGAAAAAGGTTGTGAAATGAGAAGGAAAAAAAAAGAAGAAATGAACGTTCACCTCAGCCAAATGTAAGGCTATGCGGATAACCATTAGAAAGAGGAGTCTTTTTGCATACTTTGATAACGGCAGTGGCATATTTGGCCCTACAATATAATTAGGGACAAACTTAGCTAACAGACAAAAGCAAAGAGACATTTTTGACCCATTTTCTAGTTTCAACTATAGACCATTTAAAAGGAAGGAATTCCCTCAAAATGGACTCTGTCATCTTTCCCTTCAAACAACCAGTTGCTCAATTACTCTAAATTTCCCCTAGCCTCATCACTGTCATGAAAGCAACTCGACCACCTAACCTGGGAATTACACTGCATGCCAACCTCCATTAGTTTCACAAGAAATTGGAGGTCCCAGGTTAAACACAGAACTCTTTACCATCATTGGAATACCATTTCTTTTTAGATGTCCCACCAGTGTGTTCAAAAACGTTTTCGGGAAGAGTTTTGGGGCGGGGCGTACCAAAAACGCTCCGCGGCGTAAATTGAAGGCACAAATCCATAGGGCGTACGTCCTAGAATTTGGAGTGTATTTGAGTCTCTGGCTTAAAGATACACTTGACGTTAATTTTAATTTTTATTGTTTTTAAAGTATTTTTTCCATAAATCACATTTCTCATCATGGATATAATGATATTTATACTTCTGCTATCATATTTTTCAAGTTGTACAATATTTTCTAAAATAAATAAGAAGATAATAAAGCAACTCTCATAAATAATTTTTAGTGGTAAAGATTTGCGTACACTCTACCTTTCTCAGATCCCACGGTATGGGTTTTACTGGGTATGTTGCTGTTCATAAATAATTTTTTAGATAACTGTGCCTCAAACTTACAGGATAAAGATTTCATAGCATTATACTCCTTAGACAGTTGTATTCATTTTTTCTATTACTCTTACTCTTTTAATCCTTGTTTGAAATATATAAACAATAAAATATCTTGAGGGTGGGAAAGATTAGTAAATGTAGAGATGGATGTTAATTTTATTATAAAAATCATCTCGGGTATTATCATTTTGTAAATAACACTAATAATATTTCTTCCTGTATTATTGGTGGTTTGTTTAAATTTGTTAGTAGAATTATTGAATGCTTTACTTTTGTTTATTTTCTTAATAATAAAATATAAAATTTTTTGTTTATTTTCTTAATAATAAAATATAAAATTTAAGATATATGAGATATAGTAGATCCCTAAAGACTTATACTCCATGTCTCCAAACTTACGCATCGCCTCACACTGCATAAAACACCCCGCCTCACGCCCCCTCCTTTAAAACACTATGTCCCACTAATGCTCCAGGTAACTCCCATAGACCTTCTATTGTCAACTATATTAAGGGTATGAAGGAACATGTTTTACATTTCTTAGAAGTAGTTTTCTTGCTTATTTTTTGGTACTTGATAAGTAAGCATGACATATTGTCTCAAAAGCATGTATATATAATTTAAGGCAAATCTATGAGGGTGGAGGTGAAAATAGGGGCTTTGGGTTGGGGTAGGGTGGGGTGGGTGCATTGGATGGTGGGGATGAGACAATTAATATGTTATGCTACTTATGAAACTTATTTTCCCTACTTACACATGAGATGTCATTTTCCTTAATTGAACTTAATTTCCGAAAAATTTGACCAACCAAACATTAGAAAATCGGAGAGTGGTCTCCAATTTTTCCTCCATAACAAACAAACCCTAAATACTATTCTTTCTACTTAGTTGAGCAAAGTCAAGAGTGGTTCTCTTCAGTCTATCGAATAGTGTCAACAGCAATTTCACAAGAGCTTCAAAATTATTAGCAAATTTTAGAGGAATTAGAATACATGACCATACTCAAATATTTTTATCTTTTTAACAGTGGTCATTATACGTGCGACTATACTATTTCAACGGGATACCTATCATCTCCTACTAGTAATAGATAGCAAGTAACTCTGTCCACCGAGGATAGAACAGAAGGGACCTAATGTTTTGTCTCTGTTGAGAATTGAACCCAAGACCTCATGGTGCTCGACCTACTTCATTGACCACTGGGCCACACCTTTGGGTGCTACGTCATACTTCAATATTAGTTGTTTCTATTTATAACTTTTACAACACAAAGGTTCAAAGCTATATTGCTCGAACTCTCAAAATGTCAATGGTACATGGCAGATTCTCCAAAAGTTAAGTATTTTTGAAGAATCCAATACAAGTGTGGCATCATCGAAAGTGAAGAACCTGTGCAACTTAGGTTCAAAGTTGAACATCACAGAAAAAGCAATGAGGCAAAAAATAAGGACTCCGGACTTGCAAAAGTTCACAGGAAAGTCCCCAAATCCAAAAAATTATAACAATGCCTAGAAGAGAAAGAAATAAATCATACCACTTTCACCATCAGACAACTCTCCAAGCCTTGAAATGGCATCTAGAAGTCCCTGCTCATGCTCCTGCAGAAGAATAAAAGTCAGTATCCTTTTGCAATAAATTTTCTAGTGTTGACAGCTGCTAGAAAGTTGAGTGTCAATAACCTTCAGCACTTTCTTTGCCTTCTCAACCTCCAGAGGATCTGGATGGCCGGCACCAAAGATCCTCTCCACCTAACCACATTAACAAGTCAATGAATCAGTACAAAGTGAAATGGGAGGCAGACAAAAACTGCAGCATGTACCTCTTTGATCAATGTGTCAGTATGAAGTAACTGAATATCCTCAGACCCCTTTTTTCCTATGCCATTCTGTGATGGTGGAAAATCCTTTCTGGACTGAGCTTTAGTCAAGCCCCGACCTCTCCCTGCACCTGGAGCACTATCACGTCCAACAGGTCTAGTCATGGCATGACCTGGTCCACCATAATTTCCATGATGAGAAATACCAGGATCTTCACCCTCCCACTGGATATCCTCAGGAGAAATCTGTCAGGGTAAGCAAATACAAGTCTAAACCTTGAAGAAGCTCTTCCAAAACAACTGAAAGAAATGTTGGAAGACAAAAGTGATCACCATATTCCATCCTGTTTTGTTTCCTTTTTGATATACATTACCATACGCAAATTATGAAGAATTAATGACAGCTGAATGAGGAGCTATACTTAACAGGAAAACTTTAAATTATTCACATTTTGGAATATCAGGCATGCTATAGACATACACCTTGATGCCTCTTCAAAATGCTACAGATGAATATCATGCAATACCAGTCCAAGAATGAGGATATGTCCATTCATTTGGAATGGCGGTCCACTGAGCAAGTATGTCAATACCAGAATCAGAAGTCACCTCATGTGATTAATGCAAGTAGAATAATCATATACTGCTGTGATTAATTCAAGTAGAATAATCATATACCGAAGAATAACTAGTGCTTTAGTATGTCAATAGCAGAATCAAGAAGACTCCTTATGCTATTAATGCAAGTAGAATAACCATTTATTGAAGAATAACTAGCGCCTAAAACATTTGCGGGTCTTTTGGTAGAGTGCATTTGAACAAATAATGCATACGTTAGTTTTATATATTACTAGTACCTTGTTTGGTACACTTTTTCAACCTATGTATAACTAATGTTACACACTCTATTTAGTATTAAAGTATGTATAACTAATGCATGGAAATTCATGATATTAGTAATGTAAAGGGTTTTAATGCATGAATTTGCATGGTTAAAGACACAATTGCCCTCAAAACCTTCTCCATATCCTTTCTACCATATTTGTGGAGGGTAGTTTTATAAACAAATAATTATTTTATAAATTATACAATGCATGCTGTTTTTAATACACGAAACCTAATACTGCATAAAAAATAATATCAGCAAAACTAATGCATGCATAATTAATGCAAGTATAACTAATACATGCACAACTGAAACCAGCAACAATAATACACCATATTTAGCATTATTCTTATACATCCTACCAAACAAACCCTTATAGATCATTAACAATGGTTTAAGTGATACTACTTATCATACTCCATAGAGTTCACTGCAACTTTTTTTGGGGGGATGAAGTAGGAAAATTCATTAGAAAAAAGGCATCGAGCAGATTCTAGAAGTCAGAATAAGTATAAGAAAGCTCCTAAAACGAAAGACTATGCTAGGATTAGATAAAGTGAGTATAATTTATTAACAACAGTTTGTAAGTCGTGCTACTTCCATAGATTATTAACAATGGTTGAATTGATACTACTTATCATACTCCAGAAAGCTCACTGCAACTAATCCAACTAAAGTTTTCAAATCATTTCAATAAGCATCGAGGTTAACTAAACTCAATTGCCACAAAGTGACCTGTATTCCAACAACCAAAGCTCAAAGTAGTCGTGACTACATTCTTTACATAACATTCAACTGCTGATGAAAGAAAACCCTGCTCCAACTTAGAAAAAAGGTAACGGTGAAAAATTGAAAATGATGATCTGAAACAGCTAAAAACCACCCTCCACCACAAAAGAGATGAAAACAGGTATTTGGAAAAACTGATCCAAGATTCCATAAGCTTTTTGTCATTAAGAAAATCCTCATTCTAACCAATGTGAAGCAGTCCAGGGAATACGAGAATGTATATTATGCAAAACAAATCCCAAAAGAACTATATGCAAGATGACTTTAGTCCTCCCTGGAGAAAGGAAATGTAATCTAGCTCCAATAAACTCAGACAAATGTGTCCTTCACATGCACCAGCAGTGCTCCAACCAAAGGTTTAACGAGGAAGAAAAAGTAAGATTATCATATAACATAATACACTAGAAACAGCTTTATGTGTGCAATAACAATCTCATTAAGATGAAGCAAAAGACATGAATACAAACTCAACAATATACGGATGACAGGAAAGGAAATATCACAAAATCACTACTTGGTGATAAGATAATAGGAACTTGAACAACCAAACAATCTTGACATCAGTCATCCAAGGGGAACTGCGCTAGATAGAAAATGTCAGAACTCTAAAACTATACATAATTCTTTTTTAAACTGGATCACTAACACAATATATAATACTAAAATAACAAGAAGAGCTGTTCTTGGTATCACTAGTTACCTACTTCTGAGCTGACACTTACACAGGGTTCTGCCAATTCATATTCAAGAAAATGGAAGTATGAATCAGCCTTCTAAACTTAATTATATTTGGAAAGACACAAGCAACGAGATATGATTTTTACCATGAAATTAGGTATGATAACAACAACATACTCAATGTAATCCCACAAGTGGAGTTTGAGAGGGTAGGATGTCTGCAAACCTTACCCCTACCTTGTGGGGGTAAAGAGATTGTTTTCCGATATACCGGCAGCTCACCATGAGTTAGTTACCAATAATTTAAAGGTCAACAACAACATACCCAGTAAAATCTCACAAAGTGAGATCTGGGAAGGGTAGATTTGTACCCTGAACCTTATCTCTCTACCTCTTGGAGATAGAGAGATTGTTTCAGAAAGACCCTCAGCTCTGCCAATAATTTACGAGTAATAGGTTAAAAGCAGAACACATTAGTGGCCCATCAAAATATGTGGAAACTATCTCATCATGGGGAAATCAAGTAAAGTCAACTCACATAGGTATATTGCCCTTCCCTAGCATTTTCTCAAAGAATGGTTCTGTTTCATTATTAAGAATACTTTTGAACTTGCCTTCTGAATCTCCCTTACCATTCCCAATTGGCTGCTTGGAAGAGCAAAGTTGCCCATGAAAAATTTAAGACATTGTTAACCACATTACAAGCCAATGAAATACATAACGTACACGATTCCACATGGTAGAATAGCAATGTTTCTTGGTCCCACCAACCTCATAAATCAATACAAAAAATAATTTCCAATAGCACAAGCCAAAAATCAGTTAAATATTCTATTGCATAAGAAAATAGCATGAAACTACCTCAGCAAGGTTGACCCATTCCCACGTCTCATCTGCAGTACCCATATCATAAACAAGAGCATGTCTACCCTGAAAAATCGCAAGAAGATTTCAGCATTCAATCGTGATGAGAAAAAAGAGTACATGGTCCACGTAAAAAAGAAAAGGTGCACCTCAGCTCGATTAAAATCAGTTATGAGTGCTTCATAAAAATTATTGTCATCAGGCCATCTAGTTTTCACTTTCCTTCCAATCAATGCATTAAATGATGCTGCTTCAGCAGGTTCAGAAACCCGATTACCAAATTGGGCTCTTCCGGAAGGACCAGGAGCGGGGTACTGCATTTTCATTGAAGACGCACCAAGCATCATCTGGCCCTATGAAGATACATAAAGCAGGAAAGCATCAGAACTATAGACTGATTGGTATGGCCTGCAAGCTTCCAAGGTTCTTAGCACATCTGACTTACAGATTTATGCTTTTTTCCCTTCGGCCCCACCATAGATCCTCTCTTGGCAGCAGATGAAGATGGCTGGTTCGCAGCAGTCACTGAAGGTGGATGAAAAGTAGATGCTCCAGCAAAGGATTGAGTAGGCAAAGACTGGGCTATCTTCTGTTTTTTCCGTGACGCTGAGACAGAAGGGCTAGGTATTGGATCATGAACAGATTGACCAGCACCAAGCATACCAGGTTGATGCCCACCAGATTGCCTCCACTCCCTGAAAGCAAGCAATGGTTTAATGTTAGCCTCAGAGCTTGACAAACTCCAGAATATGCAAAGATTACCTAAATAAATTCAAGAGGGTAATGTGAGCAGTAGTTGTAAAAGCAGAACCTTATTCTTCTGATGACATCATCATTATTAACTCTAGCAAGAAGTTCTCTATGTTCCTCATTGGACAACCGTAACTCTTTTCTTAACTCAGTTATCAAACTTTCTTTCTCCTGAGGAAATTAGTAGTGAAGCAGTTATTTAAACCCGATCAAAATAATACAACAACAGATTCACGATATACTAACAAAAAATGTTACCCATGTAATGGCGTCAGCTTGAGCTTTAAAGGCTCTTAGAACTGAACTGTATGCTTCTTGCTCAAGTTGGTGAATTTGGGCCTCCATATCTGTTTCGCCATACATCCTCTGGTAGGGGACAGAACCAATGACAGCAGATCTTCCATTTCCAGTAATGCGACCACTGCCTCTTGGAATCCTATTTTGATGTGATGGAGGAAGATCATCATCAGTTCCTGCATAACATAGAGAGTTGTTGAGATCTAAAATGCTAGTAATGCATTACACAGAATAAATTAAAAAAACACAATACAAATAATAAAACACATGTATAGTAGCATTATACTATTAGAAAGATATGTAAACTTCATTGCCAACACAGAGAACTATCCAACTTTCACCTCATCCACCAGGGGCCAAAGACGGATTTGGACAACGACTACATTAAAAAAAACAGAGCCTCACCATTCCACTCTTTATATGGATATGAGTATCACATTCTGTGCAATATACATTGACAGTAAACCCTAAACTGCATTGGAGGACCAAAAATAACAACCATACAACAATTCCAAGTCAGTTACGCATGTCATAAGAATTCCATATGGCTTCATTTGAACCCATTTCATTTCAACAACAGATAATGTCTTAAACCTAATATAAGCATACCAACATGCCTAAGACAAAATCCAAATTAGTTGGCATCACCCATACCATAGTGTTTTATTCTGTCCCTAAACTCACGTTCATTTCGAGAGATGTTATATCATTTGAGACAACTTCCTTCCCTGTGATTTAAGGCTTACTTGTTCCCTTAACCCTTCAACTGCTGTGGCTTTAAGCCTAGGAACTGAAGTGTTTGGAGATTAACATAACATGTGCCCATGCCATCTCAGGCAAGCTTCTTTTAATTTTGTACCACTTCTAAAATTCCCAAACTAAGATTCCAAATTTTACAATATTTCAGATCATGAACATTCAAGTCGCATACACATCCATAAGGTAAATTCAGGTACCTTCTATATGTTCACAAAGTAATGTTTTAAATTAGAAGAACAAAAAAATTGAAGGAGATGGATTAGGTTCAATGTTTTTATTTTGAGCTCAGTATTTCACAGAACACCTTAATTCTTGCAAGGAAATTCAATCTACATTTCTCTATAGCAAATAACCATAGGAAGACAAAGTTAAAAAGGAAAAGAAGTGCTTAAAATATGCCAGAACTAGACAGATAAGACCAAAAACCTAGTCACAAATAGACAAACAATTAGAGTGTTTCACGTAAACAACAATGCACATGGTAGTTCCACTAACCCTTAACCCAAAACCACACTGGACAACCCTAATTGAACATCAAGTTGCAGAAAATAAAACAAAAAATTATCTTTTTTTGTGAATGTAGAAACTCACCACTGCTATCGTACGGCTCGTAGTCCATAGCCAGCTCGCAAAGTGGAACTTAAACAAACGAACAGAATAGAGTGACGCCGAAATTATATCAAATCAAATTGAACTCAAAACCAACAGAAACCGAAAGAACAAAGGCGCCGCCGTGATTAAGGGTTAGGGTTTTACAAGTACTCAAATCAATTGGGTGCGATTCGGAGAGGAGGGCAATGTGAAAGATGAAGAAAGGAGAACGAGTTTTGGGAATGCGGACGTGAAAAAGGTTTTTAATATTTAGTTAAATGCTAGGATTTGAATTCCGCCTCCTTTCATCTTTTGCCGTTTTCTTTTTTTTCCCGTTTGATTGTTGAATCGAATCGCTTTTGCCCCCACGGAGAAAATGTCGTTGTCACGAGGAATTGGAAGCACGTGTATTTTGCATCTGAATTGGGCATTTATGAGATGGCTACCCATTGGTTGGACAATCTTCTAAATCACTTGTTAAGGGAAGTGAGGAATTCATCCTTTCATTTAAATGTCATGAACTCATAACTCAAAGTCACATCTTTGAATGTGTCTACTTTCTGATAACCAATGTGTTGTATATGTATTTTATTTATTTATATTTTCTCTATCCACTATTACATGTCAAATTTTATTTTGACACACATATTAAAAAAAAAATTAATATAGTAAGATTATCATTTTATCTCTATTAATTGATAAAAATATTCATTAAAGTCATAATTTAAATTCTAATAAATTTAATACTATCAATACAATAGCAAGGGAAAGTGTTTCTTGATGTAATAATACTTCTATTTTTTCAAGAAATATTGTCTAGGTAATCTAAGTATAAATTGATCATTGAAAATTTTCAAGAAATTTTATATTTTTCAAAAACATTGACTTTGTATGCATGAAGTTCTTTATGCATGGAAATCTTGTAATCCCCTTCTTCATCTCCCTGCATCTTTCCTCCATCTCTTTTTTGAAATCATAATCTCTTGTTGTTTTTTTGCTTGAGCAGATGTGTCACAACTCAAGCTAGGCTCTAGATGTGACACATCAAATGAGACTTCTGAAGGAAATTCCAAATAAGTCTTCTTAGCATATCATAAGCATTCATAGGTAATGAGAAAATAACATAAATGAAATCATGAGGTACGAGACTAAAGGATTATATCATAAGACAATATAAGAAAGCTAGACAACATACTTCCACATATACTGTCCAACACTTGCCTCTAAGAACTAGACTAGACGAGGGTTAAGACATGTCCCTAGCTCCCTCTCAAAAGGAATAACAAGATAATAGTCTCAAAGTAAAATCATTGTCTAAGGATAACATGACAATAAAAGTTGGATCAGTAGCCCCTGAAGTATGAGGACTCACCAATCAAGTGAATCAAGTCTTCTATCTAGCCACGAGAGTATGTAAGGAGGTTGTCAAGTCCTACATTATAAAAAATGTAGGCAAAATATACGCTATTACTTTGAATGTATTATGTATGCAAACATGTAATGTAATATATATGTCATGATACAATAAAATGGAGACATGGACCAAAGCAAACTATGCAATCATTGAAATGTCTTTTAGGTCATGGAGCATGATCAAAACAAAGCTTGTAAGTAAAGAATTGTAACGACCCAAAATTTTTTGAACATTGTACTAGTGGATCAAGGTCCATTTTGAACTGGTTATGGTTGTGTAGTGATGATCATGAGTTCTATTTAAGTGGTCGTATTCAAAGAAATTGTGTTGGTTAAGTTTGCTTGACATTTTTTAGAGAGTATTGACTTCGAATGGTTGTATATCTTGGTACGAGATGAACTATATGGACTATGATCTATCAAAACGAAGATCTTCGAGTTATCTTTGCAACGCAATTGGTTACACTCAAATCGAAGTTCGTATGTGGAAGTTATGGTCATTTCGGTGGGATTGTCCGTGGCCGAAAGTGTTCTGGAAAGGGAGGACCAAAGTTGGCTAAGGCAGGGCCATACGGGAGGGGCCACGAGTCGTGGGAAGGCTCACAACCCATCAGGGGCGTCCATGGGTTGTTCTAGAAAGTGGGCTAGGTGAGGGACCAAGGCCGGAACCAAGACCCCAGGGCCAAGACTCCGGGCCAAGTGAGGCTCCATGGACCGGTGTACGGTCCGTGTGCAACTTCACAGACCATGTGTCCTGTCGTGAAGTGATCCAGAAAGTCCTCCAAGATTCCAATTCAAGGCATGAACCAAGTTAAGCCACACGGTAAGGCTCACGGTCCGTGAACCACTACACGGACCGTGTGGATGCTTTCGTTAGTGATTGTTTTAGTTATTTGCTCCATTTCATTAATGGTTAATTGGTAATTTTAATTATCCCTAGGGTCATTTTAGCCTTTCTAAAGTTTCCTAAAACCCCTAAATTGAACCCTAATCCATTTTAATTCATTCAAGCTCTCAATTCATCTCCCAAATTCTCTTAATTTTCTTTCATCCACCATTAAAGACCAAGCTTGAAATTGAGGGAAACTCAAGCCTTTATCAGAATCTTTTCAATCCTCTTGTTAAATTCAAGGTATGTGGGTTTGATTCATGGTTTCTCTTCCAACCATGAAGACCCAAAATCCTTTTCTCAATTTTTGATTAATTATAATTTTTTCTTGAAATGAGTATTTTGAATTAAGAATGATTTAGTGCAATTGAAGTGTGGGTTGTTCTTGTTTAATGATTTCAAGATGAATTAAGCCCCTAATTGATGAATTACTTGATTTAAGATGGTACAAGTAGGCATGTCTCCTTACTATTTAATTAATGCATGGGTAATATTAAATTGAGGTTTAATTGTTGATTTAACTTTGAATTTCTTACGGATTCTTCTTGATTTGGATTTAAGTTATGAATTCTAGTACCCATGTTATTCTCATTATCATTCATGGCATTTACATGCATGAACATGGATTTCATGAAGGATATGATGTGGGCTAAGTCCCAAGTATGTTTATGACTATGAATTTGATCAAGTATGGGTTATGACAAGAATGTGATCACATAATGTCTATGTCACGACCCGGAAGTGGGGCCTAGATGTGACATGACGAAGGAATACCCGAAAGTCCTCGATCAAGCCATCATAGCATCATCACTCACATCATCGATTTGGAAGCGCGAAAAAGTGAACACATAGCACATAGTTGTAGGGAGAACGGGGCTTTGGAATCAAGCTATGGGGATATTGCCAGGAATGGGATAAACATGAATCACGTAACACATATCAAGTATTTCTAAGGGGCGGGTAAGTTGGACTCAAGCTATAGGGGCATAACGGGTTAGGGGACTTTCCACATAAGCACATTCACAAGTCCAAAATATAATCATAAGCACAATCGAGGCATCATTCTCAAAACCAAATCTCAATAGTCATAATATCCCATCAATCATCATACAACGTGCAAGAGTTTAACATGTCCAACATAACCTCTACATAAGATAGAGCGGGGCCTCGAAATAATTCGGGCTCACCCTCAAGTCATAAAGTAAAGAAAATAAAATGATACAAGGAAGATAGAAAGTAGCTATTGCCCTTGAACAAAAAGGTTCACCACAAGCAAGTAGCTTCAAGGATTATTACTCGTCGCCCAACGGAAGATAGAGGTCGTCATCGGTCCCTACATGGTTAGAACATGTAAACAAAGAGTATGGGTTAGCATAATAAAGCATTAAGTATGCTGGCATGCAAATGCATATGCACATGATCCTATAGATGACCTAGATGACAAGGGCATATACATAGAAAGAGAATATAAGGAAGATAGTATATCAATATGCCATGATAACCATGATGCATGAAATGCCATAATGCTTATGGTATAGAGGGGATGTGACCATAACTGACATCCAAACTCATGTGAGCTACATCATGAACTTGCCTGATGAGGCCTCCCATCGAATCAGAGAAGATTGCTTGCCAAAGATAATCTACACCACACCTTACGGGCCTCCCATTTTGGTGTGATGGCCACCTTCCTTACGACCCGATCATTTTGGAAGGATTTACATAACATAGCATATTGTATCATATCATATCATATCATAGCATACCTTACAAGCCTCCCATTTCAGTAGCATACCTATGTTGGCACATAGTTTCAGGAAAGGAGTGGGACCCTTGGGGATAGCCCACTTACTACTCCAATCCTTCTCGGTGCTAAGTCATCACCTCACAGGGATACGTATACATATACATACTTTAAAATGGAACTTGACACTTAAACATCAAACCATGCATACATAGGCTTAAGAGCCAAAAATCACTTTCATTACTCTCATGCATACTTAACAAGAGTCAAATTCCTTTCATAACTATGCTTCATTGGGCTAAAAATCCAAATACACTTTCATGTCAAACTTCATGCATAAGAGTAGCTCCATATTTGTCATATCATATCATATTGGTGTAAACACCCATGTTGCTCAAAGAGTCATATCATAGACATTATATGATCATATTCTTGTCATAACCCATACTTGTTCAAAATCATAGTCATAAATATGTTTGGGACTTAGCCCACATCATAACATTCATGAAAATCCATGATCATGCATGCAAATGCCATGAGTGACAATGGGAATAACATGGGTACTAGAATTCATACTTTAAATTCAATTCAAGAGTATTCCATAAGAAATTCAAGTTAAATCAACATTTAAATCATCATTTAAACACTACCCATGCATACTTCAAGAGTAAGGGGACATGCATAACTTGACCTTCATCAATTCAAATGAAATTTCATAGAATCTAAACTTAAATCAACTTTAAATCACCTAATTTCTACAACCCAAAACTCAATTCAACTAAATATATCAAAATTTAAGGAACCCAATACTAAAGAAAGCTTAAATTCATAATTTAAAGAAAAGGTTTCTAGGGTCTTCATGGATGAAAGGGAATCTATGAATTAATTCGACATACCTTGACATTAGTCAAGAGAATTGGATGATTTTGCAAGGAAGATGATTTTCCCAAAATTTCTTCAAGCTTTCATAAATGGAGGTCAAGAGGATTGAGAGAATTTTGGTGAGGATTGAAGAGTGTTAGAATGAATAGAATGGGATTAGGGTTTGATTTAGGGGTGTTAGGAGACCTTAGAAAGGCTAAAATAGGGATTAAACCAAATTATGAATTAACCATTAATGAAATGGACTAGATCACAGAAAACAGGGCCTCACAAAGGACACCCAGTGGCCGTGAACTGGCTCATGGATTGTGGTCCTTTCCGTGAGACCACACTTGGTCTCGGCTTCGGCTTGAACTCTCTGGGGACTTTCTGGACCAACTCACGAAGGGACTCACGGACCGTGTAGCTGCACACGGACCATGTACTGGTCTATGGAGAATCACTTGGTCCGGAGTTCAGCCCCGAGCCTTGGCCAGCTCTCTGGATCACTTCACGGGACCCCTCACGGACCGTGAAAGCTCACACAGACCGTGAAGTGGTCCGTGAAGTTCCACTTGGTCCTGGGCCTGGTCCAAGATCCAGGGGAGCTCATTGGATAAACTCACAGGACACACCACGGACCGTGAACCACCAAACGGTCCGTGGTCCCTCACTTCATCTCCGTCCCGAATCCTTTTCCAACATACTTCCTAATACGGGTAGTCTCACTGTAAAGGCCATAACTTCCACATTCGAACTCCGAATCGAGTGAAACCAGTTGAGTTGCGAAGATAACTCAAAGAGATTTGATTTGATATATAATATCCCACACAGTTAATCTCATACCAAGAGATATGACTTTTCAAAGTCCATATTGTCTAGCCGATCTCACAATCTTCCACCAAAACCATTACTTTGAATTCGGCCACTTAAATACAACTCATGAATACCAAAATTCAACCATGAAGAATCCAACACTAACCTTGACCAACCATTACGAAGTTTGAAAATTTTCTGGTCGTTACAGTCTATGATATGGCTCTTTGAGCAGCTATGGATGTTTACACCAATATGATATGATATGACAAGTATGGAGCTGCTCTTATGAATGAAGTTTGACATGAAAGTGTATTTGGCTTTTTAGCCCAATGAAGAATGATTATAAAATGTGTTTGACCTTTGGTCGCGTATGCATCAAAGTAAAGCAAGTGATTTGGCCTTTAAGCCTAATTATGCATGATTATGATATCAAGTGTTTTCGTTCCAATTTAAAGGCATGCATATGTATACGTATTCTTGTGGGATGACGACTTAGCACCGAAAAGGAATGGAGTAGTAAGTGGGCTATCCCCAAGGGTCCTGTCATGACCCAGAAGTGGGGCCTAGATGTGACATGAAAAAGGAGAACCCGAAAGTCCTCGATCAAGCCATCATAGCATCATTACTCACATCATCGGTTCAAAAGCGCGGAAATATAAATACATAGCACATAATTCTAGGGAGAACGAGGCTTTGGACTCAAGCTATGGGGATGTTGCTGGGAATGGGATCAACATGGATCACATAGCATATAACAAGTATTTCTAAGGGGCGGGTAAGTAGAACTCAAGCTATGGGGGCATACCGGGTCAGGGGACTTTACACATAAGCACATTCCCAATATTCACAAGCACAATACATAATCATAAGCATAATCGGATCATCATATCCATAATCAAACTTCAATAGCCATAACATCTCAACAAAATATAATACAACGTGCAAGAGTTTAACATGTCCAACATAGCCTCTACATAAGATAGAGCGGGGCCTCGACATAATCCGGGCTCACCCTCAAGTCATAAAGTAAAGAAAATAGAACAATACAAGGAAGGGGAAAGTAGCTATTGCCCTTGAACAAAAGAGCTCACCACAAGCAATAGCTTCAAAGATGTCACTCGTCGTCCGACGAAAGATAGAAGTCGTCACCGATCCCTACATGGTTAGAACATATAGACAAAGAGTATGGGTTAGTACAATAAAACACTAAGTAAGTGAGCATGCAATGCATATAACATAATAATATGACCAAGCGAGATGTCAAGGGGACAAGTGATACGAAAGGAATGCATGTAGCTAAGATAAGTATATAATAACAATATGCCATGCCATGATGCATGAAATGCAACATAAGAATCATATTATAGTGGGGATATGACCTCAACCGACAATGGAAGGAACCTGAGCGAGCTTCTACTTGGATTTGGACTACTTGCCAGGTAAATCCCTAGTTACCCTTCAACAAGGGAAAACATAACAAGTCATCCCATCTAGAGAGAAATCCCATGTTGGCACATGGTTTGATGGAAAGGAGTATGGACCTTTGGAGCTAGTCTACCCCAACTCCAATCCCTCGGTGCTAAGCCTCATCCCATGGGAATACATATATATATGCAAGCCTTTCAAAATGGAGGGTTTATATTCCTTTCAAAACCATGTATCATTGAGCTAACCACATCATTATCAAAATCCATATCCATAATTAGGCTCAAAAGTCAACAAGAATTTCCAAAACCATTTCTAAATCCATGCAATAGGAGTAGCTCATCTACATGGCTTATCATATCAAGCCTTCGTAATATATCAAAATGGTGCAAACACCCAATATGCTCAAAGAGCCATAACAAGAGACTATGTGATCACAAGTCTTAACATATCATATCATAACAAGAGGGCCATGCCCTTAACAAAAGTTTCATCATAACCATACTTCAATGCATATGCCATGAATGAGGAATCAAATGCATGGGTAATGGAGTTTCAAACCTTAAACCATATTTTAATAAGTAATTCAACATAATTCATGAGAAAATCCCAAATTTCAAGCATAATGTAATTTACGCATGCATATTAACCCATCAAAGGGACATGCACATTAGATCTTCAAGAGTTTCAATGCAAATCATGAATTTCAAACTTAAATCAACTTTAAATCACCTAATTTCTACAACTCATAACTCAATTCAACTAAATACCTTAAAATTCAAAGAACCCATAATTAAAGAAACCTTAAATTCATAAATTAAAGATGAGGGTTCTTGGGTCTTCATGGATGAAAGGGAATCCATGAATCAATCTCACATATCTTGATATTAGCCAAGGGAATTGGAGATTTTGTAATAAAGATGATTTTTCCCAAATTTCTTCAAGCTTTCATCAATGGAGGCCAAGAGGATTGAGAGAATTTTGGTGAGGATTGAAGAGTGGTTTTTTAAAATTTTAAAGACCCTATAGAGGATTCAAGGGCTAAGCAACACCCCCAGGCTTTAACATAAATAATTAAAGAAAACAGGAATATACATAGAGGGGGACATCAACCTTATCTCCTCCCTAAGATGGTACTCCATGACTTGCCTAAGTTGATCAGCCAAGAGACCCTACTTCTAATGAATCAATCAAATAAAATCCTAAGAGAGGACTCCTCTCATTACAATATTCTAGGAAAACAATAAACAAGGGAGACTCTCTCCTTAAAATTTGAACAGAAACATGCCTAAGCCTAATCCTATACTCTATCATACCGACAGCTTACTGGATCCGTTCAGTTTCAAGAGCTCTTCTAGATGGTGATGTGCCCTGTTTCTTTAAGGTGGTTTCCTCATTCTCTTCATCTGTCTTCTTCTGAATGTGATAACTTGCATTTTGTCCATCTTCATATAAGCCTTGCTTTCTCTTGGCAGCTGGTTGGCCTCTTGAAACACTTGGGATTTGCTGATCTGCTGGTTGTATTTAGCTAAAGAGTCAGCTACTTGGTTGGCTTCTCTCATAATGTGTTGACATTTAAACCCCTGTATTTGTGCCCTGTAATATTGGATCCTATCAAGTTCCTTCTGTATCCTCCATGGAGGTTTAGCTATATGGTTGATCCAGGAGCTAAGCATTTCAGCATCAACCTACAGGTGTACTTTGTTGTACCCTATTTGAACACACCATCTTAGTCCAATAGTTGCTTCTTGGGTTTCTGCTTGCTGGTTTGTACCCTGACCCAATGGGTAGGCAAAGGCAATAATAAGGTCCCCATTTTTGTCTCTCACAATCCCCTCTGCCCCTATTGTTCCTGGATTTCCTAGAGCACTGCCATCAGTGTTAAGCTTGATCCATTGATCTTGAGGTTTAAGCCACTAAACTGGAGTTATTCTGACATCATGGTAGCATTTCTCCACCAGAGTGGTAAGTTCTTTCCAACCATAAGGCCAGTCTATGTAAGGGAAAGTTATCCTTATTAGCATGAACATGTCCCTGACCACCATATACTTGACTTTGGCTATATTGGGGACTATTCCATCATACTTAGTAGAGCATCTGCTCTTCCAAAGGTTCCAACATATGATGATTGGAGTTGCTTGCAGAATGAGTCTGTGGGCTTCATTATTGTTCTTGGCTTCCCATCACTTTCTGATATTCAGACTCAGGGAGTTCCCATCAGTGTTGATGCTTAGGAAAGCAGCAAAATATTTCCAAATTTTCCTGGCAAAGGATCCATTGAGGAAGTTATGGTCAATAGTATCCACTCCAGGACTAGTGCAACAGTGACAATTGTTGGGGTCATAGACAAAACTGATCAGTTTTTCATTAGTAGGCAACTTAACCCTCAAAGCCCTCCATAAAAAAAAGGAGAACTTAAAGGGAATAGATTTATGCCAAGTAAGTCTGTTAATACTGTTCTGATCCCTTTTCTCCCTTACCAAATTCCATGCTGAAGAGGTTGTGAATTCTCCATTAGTGTTGAGATTCCAAATTGGTTTGTCAGGTATACCATTGAGAATCTGGATTGGGGTGTTGAGAATGGTATCTATGTACTGGTGAGGGGCAATTTCCATGATTTTCTCTTGGTCCCAATGCCCATTTTGTACAAAGTCAGACACTTTGGTGTTGTTAAATCTGTGTGCATCACTAAATTGGGCCAGAGGTCCTATCCCTAGCCAATTGTCCCACTAAAAATAGTAGTTTCCTGAATAGACTTTCCACTGGATATGAGGTACAATAAGGTGTTTGTCATACATCATGTGCTTTCAAATCAGAGAATCCTTTTTGTCCCCTTTCTTAGTCAAAGGGTTGACCCTCTGGCAATATTTGGCTCTCAAGAACTCAACCCAAAGAGAGGTGTTGTTTCTGAAGTTCCACCAATGCTTAACTTGAAATGCTTTACACACATCATTCATGTTTCTGAAACCAATTCCCCCTTCTGCCAGTGGAAAACTAAGGCTCTTCCAGGATGTCTAGTGATACTTCTTTATTTGATCTAGCCTTCCCCAGAAGAAGTTTGCTGTGAGACTCTGAATTTTCTTTAAGGTGGTGGAAGGAGGGGATATAGCAGCAAGCAGATGTATAGGCAGAGACTGAATCACATGTTTGATCAGAGTAACTTTTCCCCTATAGCTTAGAATCTTTGAATGCCATCCTGAGATCCTGTTGATCACCTTAGACACCGTGTCTAAAAAGTAGATAATTCTTTGTCTACCAATGTAAAGGGGGCATCCCAGGTAGGTGATAGGGTCCTTTTTTTTATTGAAACCAGTTATCTCTGTGATCCTCTCACAAATAGTCTGATCAGTGTTAGAGGTGACCATAAAATAACTTTTACTCTTATTTACCATTTGTCCAGAGACCTTTTCATAGGAGTCTAAAACCTTCATAATCAAGGTTAGGGAACCTATACTGCCAAAGGTGAACAAAATTACAACATCTGCAAAGCTTAGATGGTTGATTTGGGGTCCCCTTTTATTCATATAGAAAGCTTGAAAGTTAGGGTGACTGTGCAGTCTGTTCAGGATTGAAGAGTATTTTTTTTTTGGGAAACGGGCCTAAGCCAAGAGGACCCCACCTCTTGGACGACCAGGGGTTGAGCAACACCCCCAAGCTTTATTATAAATAAGAAATTATAGTACAAAAAAGAGGGGGGCAAAACCTGACCTCCGCCTAAGGTGGTACATAAGTCGTCCAACCTTCTAAGGTTATCCAACTTATCCCCATTAAATACAAGATGCAAGCCTAGAAACTATATGCCTAAGAGAGGACTCCTCTCCATGCAAGCTAACTAGGAAAACTATAAATAAGGGAAACTCTCCCTTTACAACTAAGGAAACAAGACACCTATCCTAATCTTCAAAATAACTATGACTCTACATGAAACATATCCACTTTGAAGATTATTAGGTAGTCAAAGCACTTCAAGGTGGTTTCTTTATTCTTTTGATCTTGCTTCTTCTGAAGTTAGCCATTCCCAGCTTGTCCAATAAGAGAATCACTTTAATATCACTAGACAGCTGGTTGACTTCATTGTAAACTCTTGGAGTAGTGATAAGGTGCCCTTGCTTGGCGAGTTTATCAACCACTTGATTTGCTTCCCGAAAGATGTGCCTGCAAGAAAACATTGAGAATAATGGTAGAATAGATTCAATTTTAAATAATACCTGATTTATCGTCCATGGAGATTGTAGTTGTTTGTTGATCCACTTTGAAGCTAATTCGGAGTCTAACTCAAGTTGAACTTCATGGAAACCCAACTGTAGGCACCAACTCAACCCAAATAGTGCTGCTTTGAGCTCGGCTATATTGTTAGTGCCACTTCCCAAATGGTATGAAAATGCAAAGATCATATCCCCATCCTCATTTCTGCAAACTCCTGCTGCTGCAATGCTGTCTGGGTTGTCCTGACAGCTTCCATCAGTATTGAGCTTAACAAAGTGGATATAAGTAAAAGCAACAGTAAGAAGACTCCACAGGTCTTTGAGGATGGCAAACTTGACTCTTTTAAAATTAGACTTCTTTCCATCATACTTACAAGCACACCTGTTTTTCCATAATTGCCAACAAACAAAAATAGGGACAGCCTGAAGGATTAACTTATGAGCAATATTGTTTCTTCTACAGGCCCTCCATTTTAAGATCATATGCTTTAAATTAAGCACACAGCAGTCCACTCTAAAAGCAGCCCCAATGAAATTCCAAATTGCCTTTGCAAACTTCCCAGAGATGAAAATATGGTCAATAGTGTCTCTACCAGGCTGGTAGCAACAAAAACAATCTGTAGGTTGATGCCCAAAAACCATCAGCTTTTCATTTGTAAGTAATTTGCCTCTCATAGTTCTCCAAAGATGAAAAGAACATTTAAAAGGAACCAATTTGTGCCAAATTAGATTATCAATAACTGACTGGTTTCTCTTTTCTCTTATAAGATTCCATGCAGAGGAACAAGAGAAATTACCATTGGTATTCAAAGTCCAGACTGCCCTATCTGGCTTACCTGCAATATAAACAAAATTGTGAGATAAAATAGAAGGAATGAGGAGGGGAGGGGCTACTTGCACAAGTTTATCCTCATCCCATTCTCCATTGTTGAGGAAGTCAACCACCCTTACATTATTAAGTCTTGAAATACCAACAGTATGATGAGCAAGGGGGCTAATTCCTAACCAATTGTCCCACAAAAAATAAGCTGTCCCTGAGCAGATTTCCCATTGAATATGGGGTTCCAGCTTAGGTCTGTTTTGAAGCATTCTATTCCAAATCCTAGACTGGCCAGTGTCCTATTTCTTGACTATTGGATTAGCTCTTTGACAATACTTTTCCATCATGAAGTCCCCCCACAAAGATCTTTTAGTCCTGAAAGTCCACCAATGCTTGCATTGGAGGGATGTAGCAACATCTGATAGCTGCCTAGTTCCAATGCCCCCTCCTGCTCAGGAAAGCTGAGATTCTTCCAAGAAGCCCAATGGAAGTTCCTTTTATCATTTCTCCATCCCTAGAAAAATTCAGCAATCAGACCCTGTACCTGCTTAATAGTTGTACTAGGGGGTATGATAGTAGAAAAAAGGTGGATAGGCATAGAATTTAGCACATGCTTAATAAGGACAACCTTTCCACCATAGGATAACATTTTTGCCTGCCACCCTTTGATTCTGGCAACAATGTTGGATATCAGTTTTGAATAGAACACAATTCTTTGTCTACCCAAGTAGATGGGGCAACCAATATAAGTCATGAGACTGTTTTGTTCCCTAAAACTAGTTAATCTATTGATCCTGTCTACTGTTGTCTCAAAGGCACAGTCAGGAACCATGAAATGACTCTTTTTCTTATTAATCATCTGCCCTGAGACCTGTTCATAAGTATTCAAAGTAGACATAATCATTTTCAAGGAATTCCTTCTACCAATAGTAAAAATGATGATGTCATCAACAAAGCTAAGGTGGTTGATCTGAGGTCCCAGAGGAGCCATATAAAAACCCTGGTATAGAGGCTGGTGAATGAGATTATTCAACATTCTTGAAAGCACTTCAGCCCCCATAATAAACAAAGCAAGGGAAATGAGATCCCCTTGTTTCAATCCTCTTGAGAATTGAAAAAAGCCATGTATGGTGCCATTTATAATAATAGAATACCAGTTACAAGACATAATCTTCCAAATAAGATCAATAAAAGATTCTCCAAAACCAAACCTTTTGAGAACCAAACAAGTAAAGGCCCAAGACACTCTGTCATAAGCCTTTGCCATGTCCAATTTGATCACCACATTACTTCCTTTCATAGGCTTTTTACTATGATGAATGATCTCCTGAGCCAACATAATATTCTCAGAGATGCTTCTACCTTTAACAAAACCAGACTGATTTGGAAAAATAATATTAGGCAGAATTGGAGACAATCTTAAGTAGAGAAGTTTAGAGATAATCTTATTGATGAAGTTACTCAAACTGACAGGTCTGAAATCTGAAACTTCAGTAGGATTATTCACCTTAGGGAGAAGGACTAAGCAAGCATGAGAGAAATATCTGGGAATGCATTGTCCGCAGAAGAAGGCATGAATCACTGATAACAAGTCCTTCTTAATAATAGGCCAACAACTTTGGTAGAACTTATCATTAAAACCATCTGGTCCAGCAGCTGAGTTAGGATTTAAGGAAAACACAGACATCTTCACTTCCTCCAGAGAAGGAAGGCTTTCCAGATTGTCATTTTGAGCCTGTGAAATCAACCTGGGAATATAGTAGAGAGCATTCTCTGGGATGAGCTTCTCTGAACCAGAAAACATCTTCTGAAAATAAGTGGAAAAAGACTTAGCTACTTGATCCTCCCCTTGAACCCAGTTACCTTTTCCATCCTTGATTCTATGAATGTATAACCTTTTTCTTCTCCCTCTCATCAA
>JBCEWC010001621.1:11545-39635 GCA_038996855.1 Solanum aculeatissimum | reverse complement strand
TGCTAGCCAGCAAAGAACAAAACAATGACTTTTCCATGCTTCAAGGTCAAGAACGATGGCTTGACTTTTCCATGCTTCAAGGTCAAGAACGATGGCATGAATTTAGTTGTCCATCCACCCAAAACGCTTCCACCAAAAGCATGCTCAATGGTCAAAAGTGGTGGGAATGTTATTTTTTCTTCTTTTTCTAATATTACAACACTAAGTTTCAACCAAATGATTGTAAACAGAAACTTAGATTCAGCTTTCGAGTTACATGCAAAGAATTCAGGAAGCATACCATCCTAGTTTAACACATATCATTTGCAAATAAAGCAGCTGAATACATTAATGTAATGAGGAAGACAAAAAGTTAAAGAACAGCTTTCTTCTTCTAGAATTTCATCTATAAGAGCCAAGACTCAGGGTGTATGAATATAGAAGGTGGTATATCAACTTGGATTGTGTGGTTTTATGGGTGATGAAAAGAATTGTTCATTAGGATGGTTTTACGAACATCAGACTTCAACTGGAGGACATCGTCACTGTCGTACAAAGTATTTTTCTCATTTGAGAAAGTATGAGTTCAGTATTAGGCATGCAGCAGCCCCATCTGATATTGGTTTTGAAGTCAGAAGACATCAAGTGTGACTAAAGGGAATGAAAACTACCTAATCAGTATGATCGGAAATATATGCCCTTAACCACTACCACAAACCGCTGCAAGAGGACAATTTAGATCACAAACGCGATTAAAATAATTGAGATAACAGAAACTGATATACCACAACTCTTCCATCCTTAACCACTAATCTTCCAGCAGCTGAAGTAGCCCCACCAGCAAGAAAGCTGGAATGATGAAATATTCCTTTCTTTTTCTGGAAAAACATAAACCTTATTATAAAATAACAAGGATAATCATCGCAATGCGTTTACAGAGTAACTATTTTACCACTCACTTCACCAGCGTAGAGTCTTCTTGACGTGCTCATCACAAAAATCCACTTTGCCCCTGGCAACCCTTTAGTCGTATCAAGAAGATTTCCAGTTTTTTCATGCACAATTTTTCCTTCAGCAACAACATATTCATAATGTTCTCTCTCTTGCTGATTAAAGAAAGATTAGGAGGAAACAATCAGGAACCGCACGCTCAGATCAGGCAATGCGACTGAAGGATAATGCAGAAGTTAATGGCTTCACTTAAGGGACAAAAATAGGCAACTTGAGCATGGAAAAGAACTACATTTATATCAGATAGTTTTAAATAGTGCTAATCAGATCTATCATGAAGACTGAAGAGTAACAGCGTCCACACAAATACTTAAGCTGGTTGTTTGTTATAATTAATGATTGACATTAAGACTCATGATATGCAGTTCATAAGTAACAAAAGATTCAACACATACAGGTCCAAGGTACTTGATACTTTGCTTCTGAAGCTTAGATCTTGGGCATTCTTCGAGATCAACCTTTTTGCCATCTCCAAGATCCAACCTGCAGTTTTTCAGAAAATTCTAGGTAACCTTAGAGCACATCCGTCATGATGTGTACATCTTATAAATAGCTTCACAGAAAAATACATCTTATCTTATCCACATGGCAAAGAAATTGGCACCAGAGAAAAGAGAAGCCAATAATGCAGAATATTCTTGGTCTCTATAATAAGGTAAATTAAGAATATTTCACCAAGATATAGTGAAATATGAGAAACGCATGCATTTCCTCTTCGGTTAGAAGCATTATACAATCTTGGAATAGGTTTTCACTCTATTCGGATTTTATCCTAGCACTATGAATGGGAATCAAAACAACAGTTTTGGTTGTTGTGTTTTTTTCAAATGCAAAATGTTTTTAAGAAAATCAAGTTAATATGTGTCTGGATTCATACACATCTAGATTGATTGTACTTGAATAAGGAAATTCATGATCTTGGGTAACTCTCATTGCTTGAGCTAATTTTTGGGGTTAAACTAGGCCCAAGGTCCATTTTCTTAAATTTTGGAAAAGGTTTTTCAGACCAATCACAATTAAAGAGAAGACTTTTTTTCACTTTATAAGAAAAAGGTTGGAAAAAATCTTAAACAATGAAACTTTTTAAAAACAATTTATGAGAACAAACAATATCAAAATTCTTACCAAAAGAAGAAGGGCTGACCAGAGTCAGCTTTACACCATTCTTCATAATAAATATGCAAGTTATGCCCATAACGATGGCGTGGGTCAATCTATAATGCAACAATACCAAGATCAAAAAAACAAAATCTTTACAAAAATCAAAAAATTGAATGGGAATTTTTCGGAAAGAGCAGGAAAATGGAAAGCCAGATGAGAAAGTTTCAGTGACTCACAGCCTCAATCCAGTGTTGAAATGCCAACTTCTGAGCTTTAGCATCTTTGGAAAGACCTTTACCAACCTGAACAATACGGAATTATATTTGAAATTTCCTTTTCTATTTCTTCATAAACTGCTTGAAAGTTGTTATACTATGACTCGAAATAAATAGAGTTAGTGGACAAAAACAAATCTGAACTATCACTTATTTGCGAGTTTCATATCCCAACTATTAGTTGTTCTCTTTTCCTGGATGAACTATCACCATCTACTCAACTAGGCATGTTCTAATACATAGAAGGTGATAGTGTAGGAAAATAAAACCACCAGTGAAGGAAACAACTGATAGTTGAAGGAGTAAAACTTGCGAAAAAAGTGATCGTTCAATTGTGTTTTTGATCATTTTCTCAAATAAAAATGTAAGAATACCTTGGAAGCATTTAAGCTTATTCGATTCCACCGGGAAGATGCGGTTTCTGGTTTTAAGAAGTTGAAGAAAGAAACTGTACTGTGATTCAATCGAGCATAATCTATGGCTTGCCACCTTCAAATTCACACATAAATATACATGATTATTCCTTTTTAGAGTGCTATTGAAATAATTACTATCTTCTCATTGTGATTTGTGATGGACAGATTATAATAAATTAACAATACAAGACAATACCATTTGCTAGCCTCATCAAGTTCATCACAGAATAACACAGTAACCAACACAAATGTACATGAGTACTCCTTTTAGAGTACAATTGAAGTGTAATTAACTACTATCCTCCCTCTCAGTGTAGACAGAGTATAACAATATGCACAACAACAATTATTATATTTCAATGCTAGCAAATTGAGATCAAAAACACATCTGAACTATCATTTTTTCATGCGTTTCACACCTCAACTATCAATTATTTCCTTTTACCACTTGAACTATCACCATCTACCTCCTTTTCCTACCTGAACTATACCATTTGCGTATTTGCGTGTAGATGGTGATATTTTAAGTAGAAAAAGGAAACTCGTATAAAGTGATGGTTCGACCATTAACTCACTATTATATGATCTTCATCATCTCAAACTAATCTGTTTTGTACAAAAATTAAAAATAATAGACGAATTTTTCAAAAAAAAGGTTTGTGTACATGTTGTTAATAGTTATTGAGCAATACCAGAGCACTTCAGCAACCACGGCAGAGTCAGCTAACATGCGCCGAGTACGATAACTCCTATAAACCTTCTGCACTTTCATGGCAGCATTTGAAACAGAACATACAAATTCCGGTCCGCGGCGATCGGACAAAACAGAGGTGCTGGAGTTTTGTATACCGGAAAACTGATGATGCTCATTATGAGAGCTGAAATCAAAAGTAGAGAGAGAATGCTGAGTTTTCACTTCCATTAAACAACAACAGAGACGAAATTGGAGAACAAAGCTTAGTAAGATGAAGAGAAGTTTCTACAGAGAGAGTTTTCGGAGATGGGAGAGGGGAACTGTTACAACTTCATTCACTATTCACAGAAAGAGGAGCGGAAGGGTTGGGCTCCCATTAATGCATATGTTCTACGTGGTTTTGTTTTTAATTTCTTGGAGTCTACGTTCTAGTCTTAGACTTCTAATTAAACGTGAAGTAATCTTATTATTGTATCATAATTCAGGTTGGTGTACTTAAAAAAAGATACAACTATTAATTTTGTGTATTATTAATATTTTATTTGATATATTTTTAACTTATATAAAATATTAATTATATACATTATTATTAGATTAAAAAATATTGGGAAGTGATAATTAGACGGAATATATCACGACTTCATATCATTGAAGACATGATTTTTAGATAAAAAGAAATGGAGGTCGCATATTAGAGTAGAAGGATGATTTAATGTTTGTCATAAGATTAGTAGTGTTATTATAATTCTGTTATTATTTTTTGATTATTTTGGTATTTTTATTTTTCTTATATAATTGATGTTGCTCTTTGTTTTAACCACCATTCCATTTTAATTATTTTTTCTTCTTTTATTTGAGGTTGATACATTTGAGTCCAGAGTCTTTCGAAAATAGCTCTTTTATCTTCATGGAATAGCTGTAAGATTTCCATACACACTATATTTTTGGATGATATTTCTTTAAATGCATAAATAAAATTTAAAAATATTTTATCTATATCATTTTTCAATATCAAATCAAATACTCCCTCTGTTCCATATTATATACTTTATCATTTTACTCTTTATTTAGATTAATGTATATTAAATGAAGCTAGAAAAATTATTAATACGCTAAGTAATAGTGGGGGGTAAAATGGAAAAAAAATTAATTCTATCCTAATTTAATAAATGCTCATATAATATGAGATAAATATTTATAGAAAAATATCTATATAATATGGGACGAAGTTAGTACTCTATCAAAAATAACTTTAATATAAGTGTAGCATTACGTGATTTTGCTGGTCTGGCCACCAGTCAGTGCTGTCATACCATTTTGGGAAAATAATATAACTCCACGCAGTATTGGTGGGCTAGTTTTTTATTTTCAACATTACAAATAATAAAATTATTCATATGATGATTAATTTATATTTTAATTGTATAATAACTATTTTAAATGGAGATTTTTTCAATAAAAAGTTGTTCATTTGTGATTCAATTTTGAGTTTTGGTCAATGCCACTACTCTTTGGCAGTGGTTTTAACATAGTTATTGTTGGCACAGAGCCAGCCATAAAGAAATTAATCATGAAACCTAGCTCGATTTCAAAAATTCATTAAAGATACTATGAAAATTATTAAGATCATATAAAAAGATAAAAGTTTATCTTAGATTTTTTTTGATGTAAAAGCCTTAATATCACGAAAAAATAAAATGAATTTTTTGGCCTCAAGCAACAGCGGAGCAGGATTTTCTTTGAAGGAGTTCAAAATTATAAAAAGTAGACACACAAACTAATCGAAGGGGGTTCACCATGTTGAGTAATGTCAACATCCTGCCTATGGCAAGACCCATGAGGGGGTTAGGGTAGCCCAGGTCGAAGTCATGACCGAACATGACGCTTGCGTGGTAGACTTGGTTAAGAAATAAAGTTGCGTCTTTGCTATTAGCTATAACTCTTGGCATAATGGTAAGCGCTTGATCCTAATAAGTATTATACATATATGAAAATATTATTTTTACCATATAATATAAATAGTATAATTTTTCATCGAAGAAAATTCGAATAACCCTTCTATTAAATGCTAACTCAGATTATTCATGATTATATAAAAAGATAAATACGTCTCCCGCCCACCAATGAGGTAAACTCAACAGCTAGAATACATGTTATGAATTTAGTCGAATTCAATAATTTTGGTCTGAGACATTATATTTATCTTCTTCTAAAGAAAACTTAAAGAAACAGTTGAGATAATGAGATGATTGAAATGAAGTTTTAATGAGATTTAAATTGGAAAAGTGACTGCTGAACCATCCAGTTCCAGCATGGCACATTTAATAATTGATTTTCTTTTTCTTCTCCTACCACATTTAGTTTGGTCCCAAAATCTTATATACTACCACAAATGTGCTTCTAAGCTATTATTCTGTCCGTTTCATATTATATGAATATTTTTTTATAAATATTTATCTCATATTAAATAAATATTTATTAAATTATGATAGAATTAATTATTTCTTTCACTTTATCCTCACCATTAATTATTATAGAGGTGTCAAATGGGCGAATGAAGTTGAAATTGAGAATGTTAAATGAGTTGAAATAGAATCGGATTGGGTTATGACCCGCCCAAATTTACTTTGGACTCAAATGGGTTAAAATTCGGGTTGGGTCATGACCCGCTCAATCTCAATAATTCTAATATATTATTATTTATTTTTTATAACCACAATTTGAATTTCAAACTCAAAAAATAAAAATAAAAAGTTACAAATTGATAGATAAATGATAGAAAATATAAAATAGATAGAAAACATACATTATATCAATGCAAGTGAAGAACCTTAGAACGGGTTGAAATTGGAGATTAAATTGGGTTCAATTGACTATTCTTTTGATAGGGGTTAAGGCTTGAACGGGTTGTGATTGAACCCAATCAAAATTATCTTGAACCCAACCCATAAAAGTTTGGGCGGGTTAGGCGGGTTATCTATGTTTGAGGCTAATTTTGACACCCTTCAATTATTGTATTAATGATTTTTTTAAATTTAATTTAATGTACATTGATATGAATAAAGGGTAAAATGGTAAAATTCACTAGTGTATTAATGATTTATTAATAATCGTGTAAAATAAAAAGTACCTATATAATATGAGACGAAGGGAGTACTTCCTCCGTTCTATTTTAGTTGTGATGATAAGGTTTGGTACAGTTCTTAAGAAAAAATTAATTAGAAGTGTCGTTTGATTAATATATTCCTTTTAAATTATTAAATTTGTATTTTATATATGCCTCTTAATTATAGAATAATTAAAGTTAAGAGGAAAGTTAAAAAAAAAATTATTTTCATATAATTATTTAAATTGATAATTATTTTGAGATAAATATTTTTAATTTACATGACAACTAAAGTTGAACGAGGGAATACTAATAATAGTAGTTAGATTGATGAGGCCGAAAGGTTGTTGCATGATTCATTTAGTAAAGTAAAGAGATGTTTTTAAGTCTATCAATAGTTCGAAGACGAATCTAACAATTCATGCCAAAAAATTTAAGAGTGTTTCTATTATCGCTCTCCTTATTTAAATCATCTTGTAGGCTCCAAGACAACTAGATCAATTTTTTCATTTGTGGGGACTAAAGAGCGGAGCTATAGGGGTTCATCCACGATAAAAAATTACATTATATAAAAATATATTTTTAATTTTCTTTATGTAGACGTATAAATTTTGAATCCTCTAAATACAAAAGTAGAGATTAATTTAGTAATTTAAGAATTAAAAATTTACTTTGAAATTTCATATTCAAATCTCGAATACCATATTTTTATTTTATCTCCGCATGGCTTATTTAATTATGCAACTCCCAAGTCCCAATATGTTGTCTACATTTGCTTTTTTAATTTCATTATGATTATTAAATTTCATGTTAAAATATACTTTTTTATTAGGACATGTGCCATTTTAGTTAGATTAATTTAAAAGTAGTTGTAGAATATTTATGTTTTCATTAGGGCTCATGTTATTTTGATTAAATAATTAAAATATTGTAAAATAATTTGTAGAACATCAAGAAACTACAATGCAACTATGTATACACAAAACCTTTTGTATATCCTGCCAAAATATAAAAAATCAATAAGTTTTATGCATAGAAGATATAATTATTTCTTATACAATTAAATTATATACTAAATAATTATATGTAAATCTCTTAACAATAAAAATAATAACTAATTAACCTATTATCAATAATACAAGTTAAAGTTACTGCTGATAAGTATGAAGAAATTGTGAATAAAGAATATGTTGTTTTTATTTAGAAATTTTCACCAGTTAAACGATTATGACAGACCTATAATTATTCTATTAGAGTATTTATTTATTATCCTAATTATTATTATTTTGATTATCCAGCTAAACAACAACCTTTTAGTTTAATATATGCATGTTACTCACATTTGTTTTTAATTTGAAAAAAATAAAAGAAAAATAGGTGGAAATGATAATATTGTTTTCGTTGGTACATGTGATTAAATTATATCTTTTTTAAATTAAACGTGGGATATTAGCTTAAGAAACAATGCAGACTTAAGTATACCTCAAATTTTATATATAATTATATTGACAATAAATATTATTTTAAATGGTGAAGAACTAGTGGTTACTATTATATTGACAAGCCAAAAAAAAATAAAGAAGACAAATATTATGGTTTATTCAGTAAGACGGAAAATGTGTTCAATATAAATATGTATTTTTTTTAAAAAAAATAAGTGAATTTTATATGTATCTCAAAAGTATTTATACATGATCTAAACAAAGAATATAATGAGCGAGGGTTGGAGTTGGGTGTAGGGGTGCGGGGCGGATTTTTGAGTAGTTGGGATGAGAGCTACGGGAAGTGAGGTGAAGATAAGTTGTATTGGAGTATGAGGAAGACACAATTAATATGAAATGTTGAAAGATGCGTATCAGTACTATACTAAAATAAAATATCTATTTTACTTATCCAATTTAAAAAATAAAAAAATATCTATTTTATTCTTAGTACTGAATACTTTATTATTTACTTTTTAATATTTAAATAACTTAAATAATTATGAATAATGTAGTAAAATATATTTTTATTTATGTCTTATTAACGAATGTATCAAATCAAATATGGACATGAGTATAAGGATAGTTGACTTTAATATTATCCTTTATTATATGAATTATCATTATCTATGTATTAGAACGCACCTTGAATTTGATTAGGAAAACTATCAATTGTTTTCTTTTTTTGTCTAAACTATCACCATCTACTCAACTAACTGTATAGTTCATTAGGAAACTGGAACAACAAGTGAGCTCACATAGGCAAAGAGAACAACAGATAGTTAAGATGAAAAACTCGCGAAAAGTGATAGTTCAGACATATTTTTTACCATTATCTCTGGAAGAATGAGAATACAGTTCTACATCAACCATCAAGTTGAAAGATAAAAAAGTATTAGTAATTAGAATGAAATAAAAATTTCTAATTTTCTAGACAACTCATTTAGCCATTGGTCAACTCCAATATTCTGTGTGGATGCAATGTGAGAAGAGTTGAGATGTAGATGACAGAAAGAAAGACAGAATTTGTGTTTTAGACAACTTACTTGAGAGAAATGAGATGAACTCTCAAAATATAAATTAAACTGATACATATAGAAGTATGAAGTCACTTTTTTTTTCAATTCTACTGCATGATTTAAACAGAAATCATGTAGATACCTTGACATTGGCAAGTGAAAATACAATGATTTAACAATGAGCTTTAACCATTGACACAACTTAAATCATAAAAGTAAAGAAAAGGTCAAACTAGCAGAGCATAATACAACAAGCAATCCATATATACTCATCAAAATAGTGATACAACAGGTATTCAGTAGAGTAATATACAGCAACGTACCCAATGTAAAATCCTACAAGTTGGTTCTGGAGAAGATAGCGTGTATACAACCTTATCCTTTGCCTTGAGAAAAGGTAGATAGGTTTCCGATATATGCAGTAATATGTCATACATATTATAAAAACATAATCTTAAACTTCATGATTTCCAAACTACGTCAGCTAATAAAACCCCTTAAATCTGTGAATCAAAAGCAAAAGAACAAAACCGGTCATAAATAATGGTTTTGGACAAAAATCTAAGCATTCACAAAAGCTAAGCATCCATAGTACAACTGAAACTACTTTAGTTTCACTGCAAAAATGTCTGAACAAAAGCTATGCCGAACATTCATCAACAACTTTGATATTAAATAGATTCAGATATTCAGGTGAAGTGAAGATGTAACATTAACATTAACATTTCAGATTCTCACCTTTTAGTGCTCTACTTGAATTTAATAAATAACACTCAAAAACTTTGGTTTGCCAATTATACAAGTATTCTTTACTTGTGCGGTTGTGCTCCATACCATTAGTAGACAACAATTATCAGCAATGTAGGGTTTCCTAATTGGATTGACAAAAAGGCATAGCTTTTGTTCCAACTTTGATATTGGCAATGCTGAAATCATAGAACTTCCTTTTCATGGCTGAGAGTAAATGACTGTTGAAAAATGTTACAAAGCAACATGTGAGGTGTCAAGAGGAAAAATAACTCCATAAGCCTAGCACATATAAAGACACAGTTAACTTTGTTGCAGCGGCTCAACAGGGTACGTACCTAATAACCAAATCGAGCTGGCATTCAAAGGTCAAGAAATGGTTGTTCTATTTCTGGGTAAAGAGCTTGAAACCAGAATTTTGCATTTCTTCAACTTGTGTTTCCCGGATATCCTTGGCTGATACCACAAGTGATTCTTTGCATGCCAGCACCTTAATAGACTTTAGAGAAGGCATGTTTGCAAAGGGAGAAGGGATCTCCTTAAGATGTCGACATCTACTCAATACCAAGTGTTCAAGGCACGGAAAAGCATCATCTGAGACATTCCATTCCGGAAAAGAAGGATCTTGCAGTTTCAAGAATTTGAGTTGAGGGAACTGCTCACCGGTTACTTCCCATTCTGAACTAGTGGTAACTTGTAGCAATTTGAGTACCACAAGTCTGGGAAGGGTTGCAACTTGACGAAGACTAAATAAGCAACCATAAGATAGTGTTAATTTCTTGAGATTTTGGGGCAAGTTCAGGTCGGTGACCCAGATATAGGTAGGACCACAAGTAAACTTGAGCATTTCAAGCTTGGTAAGATTGTTAAATGCAGGGTAGAAGCCATCACATCTCAAAACTTCACATCTCAGTTTTTTAAGATTTGGTGTATTTGCCAAGATGTTATTAGCGTCCTCCACACAAGAAAACCATGTTGATGCAAGAGTTCTCAAATCATCCATTTTTGGGGAACTCTCAAGGAACTCCTCAGCATTGGGTATAGTGAACATTGCACGGCTGTATACATGTAGATGACGCAGTTTGACCATCTTCCAAAGTGTGTCTGGTAATGATACTCGTCCTCCAATTCCTTTAACTATCAAAGTTTCGAGGTTCCAAAGATTGGATGAGAATGATAATGAAGAATCTTCAGCAATTGCAACATTAACATATCTCAAACAGGTTAACTCTTCTGGGAAAGAATCAATTATAGTGAGTCCCATATCTAACACCCTCAGAAACTTGAAGTTGTTAAAAGTGTATGATGTGCAACAAATTGAAGATGATGCAACATGTCTACTCTTCATCAAGTGGAAAGAGTGTACATCCGAACAAATTGAACTCCATTCTGCAAAATTATCACCTTGAAAGAGAAGGCATAAGCGCCGTGGGATTTTATGCTTCTGACAGGCAAAAGAAGACTTATCCGCAATATTGTCCCTGTCAGTAGGGAAATTGGTATTATAAGAAGTATAAGAGATAAATTGATTCATGAAAAATAAACTACCAGTAGTTTCTATTACCCTTCAATCCATTGTAGGAAGTTCTCCATCTTGGCTTTCACTGTGCAAAAATCAAGCAACAAGTCATGAATGCGACATGCCTTGGTTTTGCCATCAGAACTCTTCTTAGAAACCATCACGAGGTTTCTTCCAATAAGATTCTCTAAGTAATATTCTGCTATTTCCTCTGGAAGCTTTTCCGCATGAGGTTTTACCAAGCCTTCCGCTGTCCACAACCATGTTAACTTGGAAACTTTTATCTCTTCATCCTCCAAAAATGCTCCAAAATATAAAAAACAAGGTTTCAAATGATACGGCAAATTTTGGTAACTAAAATCTATTATATGCTCTGACTTAGCCTGGATATGTGGACCTAAATTTATTGCTACTTGTTCCCAACAGTGTTTTTCCTTCTCCTTTGTTTCAAGGATACCTGCTATCAGAACAACTGAAAGAGGTAGCCCTCCACAATTATGTGCTATCTTTTGGCCAATATCTTCTAAGACAAAGGGGCAAGGTTTTTTATTAAACACCTTATTCTTCAATAAGGTCCAACTTTCTTCTGGAGTAAACAATCGAAGGAAATGAGGATCACTGACGAGTTTAGCATGGGAGGCAACATCACCAAGACGAGTTGTCAGGATAACTCTACTTCCATTATTGACATCGCAGAAGCAAGGTTTTAGATCATCCCATGCAATAGTTTCCCAGACATCATCAACAAGGATAAGGTACCTCTGAACTAAAAGAAGTTTGCGCAGCTTATCTGCTAATTCGTTCTCTGGTAGTTTATCACTTATAACTGTATCCTTCTTAACACCACGAAGAATGGTTAGTAACAAGTCCTTGCGTGTATATACTTGAGAGACACAACATTGTGCACGTACATCAAAATGATAGACAAATAACTGATCAAGAAATAGTTTGTTGGCCAGAGTTGTCTTACCCAATCCAGCCATTCCAACAATTGAGATAACATCCAATTCTGGTGATCCTCTGATTAGCTGCTGTCTTAGTTTGTCCATCACCTCCTGAAAGCCCACCATTTCTTCTGTCACGCTTGTAATCCTAGAAACTTGTTCAGTATTAACACTTGCAACATCAATGGTATTATGCAAAACCAAATCAGGAACTTTCTTTTCATGAATCTCCGACACTTCCTTCATGAGTTGTGTAATCTCTTCCATGATGTCTGCAATCCAGCGAACAACACACCACTCAGGAATGTTTCTGTTTATATAACCAACAACTACATGTTCCACCTCATATGCCTTAGCAATCACCTGCATTGGAGAATACAGGAATCCTTCGTGCTGTTTCTGTATGAGCTCAAGTTCCTTCTGAATCATCTGAAGTTGGCACTCTATGGAAGCAAATGAATATGAATAGTGCCGTAGGAACTCCTTTAGGTTGTATAGAATGATGTCAATAGATCCCAGTCCATCAATCTGAGGTAAAAGGGAGAGAAATGACTTCCGCGTGATGAGGTAGGTTACAGCCTGTATACTTTGAACAGTGCCTGAGAAATCTAGCACTGGCATGTGATCTAATTCCCCCACTGCCATATCTTCCTTTTCCTCCATGCTGCTATACAATGAATAAACTAGAAGTCCTACATCAATAATCGCAGCATCAATATCTTGAAGATGACATTTATGATCCTTCATTGGTAGACTAATGAGATTGGCTCTCAGGAGGTTGAGCATCTCTTGAAGGATTGCCTTTTGATCCTTCAAAGAACCTGTTTCTGTGTGCTTACCAATAATAGGCAGCTCTGACAAACAGTGTATGAGAGTCTCCACAAAGCCAACCTCACAATCCACTATATACTCAATCTGGATATCCCGATCCCATCCTGATTGTTCTTCTGACTTCAAAGCTTGCAGAACATCAATATAGATGTTACAGACACATGGTTTAATAGGCCGAATCCTCATTTGTAGAAGATGCAAAACATCCATTTCTGTAGTCGCATCAGTGGCGGGCAAATACAACCAGGCATCCATTGCAGCATGGCCAACCACAAGTAAAACATGAGTAAAGAAAGTATGTAGTTTTTGAGGCTGTGCGCATCTCTTTGAAACATAGAACACAAATTTTCTCAATAACTTCAACTCCTTCACTACCTCTTCCATTTGTTTCTTCGGACCAGGAACAAAAAGTAACGAAGTTGGAGCATAAACCTTTAGTAAATCGACGAGATTCATTATAACAATGTCAATGAATTTTTGTAAAAATTCAGGAGAAACCGCATTACTACTACTGTTTTCCTTTTTGGATGAAAATGATGTTTTCAGAAAGGGGTAATTAGCCCTAATTTCCAACTTACTCAGCCAAACGTTGTTTAGCATCCGAGATGTCACGGAATCAAGGTCCTCGCAGATCTTTTCAATGCTAACTGCATCCTCCTGAAACTGAGCTCGGACTTTCTCTGCAACATCAGTTATGGTGCATTCGCTTGCAAAGCTGAGAAAAATATCCAGGAATTTAAACTCCCTTGTAAGGAACTGAATTCGATCCCTCATAGTCTCTGGCAAGAGTAAATCCCATTGCCTACTTATCCACTTCAATAGAGAAACGGGATGATCTTCCTGTGAAAAAAGATACTCGTCCGAAGACATCTCTCTCAAGGAGATGAATGAATTTCAGCACAGTAACTGAACTGAAAGGGAAATTTATAGTGCTTCCAACTTACTTAACTTTACTGGCGGCAAGTGTTCCGACGAAACTGTTGTATCTCCGGCGCCGCCCTTTGTCAACTCTGCTACTTCTCTGGTCTGTTTGATTTGTGGTTACCCCTTTTCTGGTGATTGGTAAATATCAACTGTCCTTCCTGTTAACTCTTCCGCAGACAATTTTAATTGCTTGATTTGACACTGTTTTTTCTCTTCTAAAATGATAACAGGATTGAAAAATATTTTTATTAATTTTTTTTTTCAAGAAAGCAATTTGTATTTGGCAAAATGCATTTTTTGGCGGTATAATTGTTATGTACTTAGTGATTACAGTGTCCAAAAAAAAATAAAAATCAATTAGATGAAAATATTATACTATGCAAACAGCTGGAATGTTACATTTATCTAATATATACCTGACAACGAAAGTTTGAAACCAATGAAATAACGACGCGTGTTCAAATCATATCAAATGTAGCCATTTGGTTTGGTCGTTGAGGCGTGATTTTGCATGTCGAGCGTCGCGAGTTCGAACCACAATAGCAATATTTTTATCTTCCTTCTCGGTTGTTTGGCCTGCTAGCCTGCTAGTTGGAGCCTAGTCACACATATACTTTACATGGTCCAATAATACCAAATTCGGTTGTTTGGCCTGCTAGTTGGAGCCTAGCCACCCATGTTAGGTGTCGTCATACCAACAATAGTGGACTCATTTATAACAATTAATTACTTAATCTAAAAAAAAAATTAAGATTAACATTAAATATATTATAAGCTGCAATAATTTGTAACTTAAATTTTTTAAAAATATATAAAAAAAAATTTGTGTCGCATAAATCAAGACAAAAAATATATATATTTATGCGTCTTTCATTTTTGCCCCTCAAGACGAAACCAAACATATACTCTACATGGTTCAATTATATCAAACTTGACTATTTGGTCTGGTGGCTGGAGCGTAGCAATGCATGTTGGACGTGATCTCAAATTTTTTTAAGATTAACATTAAATATACTATAAGTTGCAATAATTTGTAACTTAATTTTTTAAAAAAATATATAAAAAATCTATTTGTGTCGCATAAATCAAGACAAAAAAAATATTATAGGCCCATACTAACCAAACTAAATATTATTTCCATTTTAATTAATTGTTTCTATTTAATTTGACCAAAAAATTAACAAAAATTATACATTTTGTAATCTTAAATTAAATATATATCAAATTATTTGACTCAAATATAGAAAGAAAAAATTTGGTCTTGTGATAACATATCATGTGGAAAGTTAAATTTTAAAAGTTATCAAAAAAAGAAAAAAGAAAGAAAGAGACATGACCTCGTGTTTGAAGCGTTACATTGCATGTTGGACGTCGCAGGTTCAAATCCCAATGACGACATTTTTGTTTTCCTCCATTTTTATTTTTTACATACCAACAACAGTGGGGCCCACCTACAACAGACATAGAGGAAGTCCCGAGGGATGACGAAACCAATGATATAGCGCCGCATCGTCAGATTAGTACAAACTCAACGACCAAACCAATCATATATTCGCGTGGTCAAATTTATATCAAACTCGATGCTGCATGGCGAACGTCGCAGGTTCGAATCTCGGTACCAACATTTGTATTTTCCTTTATTTTTACATACCAACAATAGTGAGGTCCGCTTATAACAATTAATTTTTTAACCAACAATTCAATTGATCTCAAAATTTTATATGTGAAACATAAATTTGAGATTAGAATAAAATATGCTATAGATCGCAATAATTTATAACTTAGGAACTTCATTCACAAATTTAGTGGGCCCCTTAGTTCTCCCTAGTCAAATATTTTACACTTTTACTACTAAAAGATCACTCCTCCACTGCCACGTGGACCGTCGGCCAACACAAAACTGTCACGTGGAATTTCATTTGCAAATTTTTGTCGGCTCCTTAGTTCTTCATATTTAAATGTTTTACACTTTTATTACTAAAAGATCACTCCTCTATAGCCAAGAAAAAACTTTTTACAACCATACATATAAAATAAACCAAAATTTTAATACTACTATTATTAAACAATGATTTTAAATATTAGTATGAATTTTCTTGTCTTTTTCTTCATTTGCACAAACATGACTTCTCAAACGCAAAACTTTTACAACCATACATATAAAATATAGTCAAATTTTAATACTACTATTATTAAACAATGATTTTAAATACTAGTAAAAAATATTTTTCGATCTTATGGTTAACATGTCACGTGAAAAGTTAAATTTTAAAAATTATCAAAGAAAAAAAGAGACATTTTTTTAGATAGACTAAAAAAAGAACAAACAAATTAAAACAATTTGAATTTAAATTTAATCATATAAATAAAAGTGTAAAAATAATCAAACATATTTATTGTGCCCGGGCGTTGTTTCCTAGTTTCAATATATAAGATGATAAAATGGCTTAGAGTTCTACACTGGGAATGAACCGGTGGTTTGCTTATATGGAGTTGGGTATTCCTCACCCATTAACTAATTTAATTTTTGGACGGAGTTAGATATGATAGTAGAGCCAAGTCAATTTTCGTTTCAATTATGAGGTGCATGGTAAATGATTAAAGTGAGTGAGAGTCTATGTTAATTCGATGAACGAACCGATGATTTGCTTATATGAGCATGAACTAACTTTTTGGAATTAAATTAGATTTAGATATTATATCTTTACATATAATAACAATCCAATAATCATTCGATATCATCTTAATTAAGTATTAATTGATTATATACGATCAAGACAAGTTATTTTTGGATAGAATATATTATATGCTTCCTTGGATCCATTATATCTATCTAGTATATCAAATACATACAAGAAAAGCTTCATTATTGATCACTACATATATCATATATTCAAAATATTGATGAGCACTAGTATTTGTATTCTCACGTTGAACGAATATTTTTAAATTTCATAATTTTTAAATTAAAAATAATTTATAGAATTTATTATCACTTGTTATTTTTTTTTTTTTGTAAAAAAAAATAGTTATAATAATACATTATTAATATTTATACGATCATATTAACTTAATGTTTTAGTACACAAATTTATTTGTTATAATATTATTATAATTGCTATATTCAACTACATTTTTAATTTATAATATATTTATGTTGAACTATTACAAAACTATATCTATTTTTAAAAAAAAATCAAATTCTAAATTAGTTGTGTCCTAAATCATTTTTTTGTTAATTTTATTTTTCTTATATAGATTTTTTTAAAAGAAAAACATTTGAAATAGATAAAGACAGTTCTAACCACCTTATCTCTAAAAATGAATGTAGTTAACCTCAAAATATAAACAGACTTTTATAATTGAAAAATATAAAATCTTTTTTTAAAAAGATCTACACACATATCAAATAAATTCAAAGAAGAAATCCAACAAAGAAAGATATATTAAAAATATAGATAGCGTTGAATTCATTTAGAAAATATTGACGATAAAATGATTTTAAAACTGGAAATTTTGACTTTCAATTCTATATATAGGATATAATATTGAGGATAAGATTTATAATTTTTTATTGAAAGTATGTGTTATTTATAGTATTCCAAATAAAATTGTCCTATTTTTCATTTTTGACTAAATCTGAAAAAAAAATTCAATAACTTTTTTAAGAATCTCTTATGAACTGCCTTAATTTGTGGTATCATTTCCTTATTTTTTTGAAAATAGATTTTTTGGTTTTCATTCAAATTCAAAAGGAAAATATCGATTTATTAAAATATTTATTTTAATTATGATTTTATTTAGTTTCTCTTTTTTCTAAGGAACTCTTTCCTAAACCCGTAAATTCAACGTTTTCTTTGTGCTAGTATTTTTCTTTTTCAATTTCTCAAAATTTGTTTTTTTTTTTTTAAAAGATACAAAGTAAATGGGCATGGGAAGTTAATTTGCATATTAGGAAAAAAAAATACCAATATTTTTAATATGCAGTTTATATAGGTATAGTTATCCATTTTTTTAACAAAAAATAAAGAATGCACCTTTGTTAGATATCACACTAGATACTGCTACATTAATATTAATATAATTAAAAAAATCCATTCAAACAAGACCTGATTAAAAAAAAGTATTATGAAAGAAATTCCCATCACTATAAATCAGATAAGAATTTTATGGATTTTTAAAGAAAAACATAAATAACATTTGTTAAAATATTGTCCACAAAAATACTTGTTAAAGGCCATAAAATATAATAAAATAAAACTCCATACTAAAATATAAAATTACATAATTTTTATTAATCTCAATCCAAGCTAAATTCTCTGTTCATTCATCCTGATTTCTTTGATAACCTTACGTTAATTAAATAATTAAAAAATAAATTTTTTTTTTAGTAAAATTATGATGCGAATACAATATAAAATTATCAAGTTAATTTATAATATTGATTTTTGAAAAATTTAACAACAAACTATCAGTATCAATTCAACCTTAATAGCAAAATACTGTATGGGGAGAGGGTGGGGTTTGGAATGTTGGACCGGCCTTATAAAACTTATATGCAAACCTTACCATCATTTTCAATTGCAAGTCTCTTGGGATATTGAAAATGGCCATAGAAAGTGCTACTTGAAGCCATTATACTTTGAAAATCCTGCATTTGCTCACCTATATGATTCTATTTTGATCTAGAATTAAGAAAATTGCTTGTTTATTATGCTTTTGTAATTTTTTTCTTGCATAAAGCTGGGTTCTCGCATTGTGATATAAATGAATATGGATGACTTTGAAGTTTTACTACTGTGTGCCTTTTGGGTATTTGATAAAATGCCTGAAGTTTAGAAGAAGGAAGAGATGATACAGGGCATGCAGAGGCGAAGCCAGAATTTTAGTATTCTGGATTTTATAACGACGATTTCAAGTGTTAAAGACTGAGTTCTAAACTTAATATTTGTACATATTTAATGAACTCCAATTTTCCCATGATCATGTCTATTTATGATGAGAGTGGCTAACTTTGACCAAGCTTCAAATACAAATAGTTTTCTTATAGGTTGAAAAATTAACTTCACCTTATAAAAAGTAGGATTTCAGGGAAATACTTTTATTTTGGAACTGTAATCAATTTTCTGTTTTGATGTTCAATAGAGCTTCTTTCTTAAGAGAAAGTGGTTAGTGATAACACTTACAAGTTCCATATTATTATCTCATAGGATGGAACTTGAGAAAACTAATAGTAGGATTTGTGTAATTTTCTTGATGCATTATGTTAGACGTATTTTGATGGATGTTGATTTGAATATCTGATATCTGAGATTCTACATTCTGTTAAAGTGACTTTGGATGTGATTATTATTATCTAAGCAGCATATATATGGCAGTTGGCATAAGAGGAAGTATTTGCTACATATGGAGTTGTGGGATTCATGATATATTCCTAAGAAGAGGTTCACTTATGAATCCATAAGCACTTTATACAACAAGAATTTCAAGAGTTAAGGAAGATTCAACTGCTGAATTAAAGTTTATACGCTCTTCTGTATGAAACTATAGATGAAAGTTGAATATGATATCAGAAAATACAATATGAGCAGATAGAATGGTGTTACCATATTGTAACTGATCTAGAATTTGAATTATTATACACCATTGTTTCCTTCCAAAGAGACCATAAGGCTATGTTTCCATGTGCAGACAAAATATTATAAGCAAAATTACCTGTCCTCATTCTCATGGTTTGCCTTTGTTATACAAGGTTCCTCAGCTCCAACTGAAACCATTTAAGTCAAATTGCTTACAACTTGAAGCAGCATCAGTTTCATCATGCATGTTTAGGTCCAGTTTAGGTTCAAAGTATGACAGCTTGTATTCATGTGAAGATTTCTGCCTCTCTGGCACGGATTCACTTCTGTTGGCTACCTGGTGAAAAAGTTTGACATTTCTCTCTGTTCCATTGTAGTTTCCATCCGAGTGGTTCATGCTTCCATTCAGTTTTTCGTCTTGAAGTCCAATACTCATTGATAAGTTGTTGTAGTTCATCTCTCGGGTGAATGTTTTCTCACTACCATCGTTCATTGGGGAGAATAATCTTCTGTTCTCCTTGAGGTTGTCACACCATCGTAATTCTGTCTGCTGTAACCTGGTTTCATTTTCAATATCCTTACACTCTATAGATGGTGTAAAGTCGAAAGGCCTCAATCCAACTCGGTTATCGTGCAGTGCGTTGTCCCTCAAAGAGCCGTCACGAGAGGTTAAGCAGCTGTCGATTGAACGATCTGCTGGCTGTGTAGCTTGTGTTTGTTGTCTGTGAAATCCTGATAGTTCTTTTATATCCGGAAAAGCAGAGTTCAGGCATTGATTGGATGCTTTGGATACGAATTCTGATAGTTGAACCTTGACTGCCTCTAATCCTACTGTTTCCATGTTTTGTCTTCCAAGGGTTTCTTGTGCTTTCTCGAGCACGGACTGCAGATATTTCCCTTGAGCTTCTATCCGTAACTGTAAATGTCGTTGTACCTATATCAGTTCAATTAGGCCTCATTTAGAAGCCATCAAGGAAAAAATTCCTTGAATTTTAAAGTTTTGACATAAAAAAACCCATAGTTTCTTAATTCTTGAAACCAAACATTTGGACGAGGCTTGTTGTCTACCTCTACAATTATGAGGATATGTGTTTTTGATTACTTAATTTTCCAGTGAAGTTTTCTTTTTAGAAGATGAAAGTGCTTTTTTTAAAGTTTCAGAATGCTCATGCTTCCAGTTTCTAAATCATCAAACAGGAAGTCTCATCTTTTACAAGTATTTTTGGCATAGGCTTTTGCTCTCACTTCTCATATGTAAGAGAATCTTGCAGTAATTTCGTACCTCAAGCTGCTCATGAAGCCTTCTCTGCACTTCTATTTGCATTTGTATTGCTTCACTTATTTGAATATTTCTGAATACACAAGTATTTGTCAGAATAATAAAAATCGATTTTTTCTCTGAGACATGAAATAGATGGATGAATTGTTTAAATTAAGGACTAGATGTTGTTTGTTCTTACTTGTTTGGCTGGGTTACCATGCTTGGATTACTCATACATGTTGCAGTATTCTCAGATATCCTTTCTACTCCTGCTGCTGCAACTATTCACATACTCTGTAAGTTTATGAATGTTCCATCTCTGTGAAAGGGATTTTCTGAATTTTTATTTTCATGAGAAGTATTTGATTCCTTACCAGCTTTATTTGCCCCACTAGCATTTACTTGTCCATGGAGATTCTTACTTAGTCTGTATTTCTGACAGCATTGTAAGGCGTTAGTTTCTGACACAATCTAGGAGTATAAATCTAAGAAAGTATTTTTCTGTGTTTTGGATGTAAACACAACAAAAAATCTACATTTGTCTGTGATCTTGCCAGCCCAGAATCCCAAACACAAAGTTTTGGTCAGTTTTCGTTCACATTCTAAAAGTAACAAATGGCAATATCACACTTGAATATTTTGAATGAAGCAATTCAAAATTTTCTTGCAGTTGATTTAAAAGAGTTTTCACATGGAGAACTTATTCGCTCTTTTGTTTGGAATTATTCTCTTGGCAACTAAAGTTTTCCAAGGCTGAATATGGCCCTTGTAGAATGTTTTGTTTATTAGTGGATTTTTAATGCCAGAAAGCGAATAAGAACTAACCTGAAGATGGCTCTTTAAGTGGTACAAGGTTAATCCTTGAATCCCCATAAGCTTTAGAACTGATTTTGGAGTGGCTTCTGCAATGGGATAACTTTGCAGTTAATTATCTTCCTGAAAAAAACATCCTCATGTTGCTTATTCAAGATTGATGTATTTGTGTGCACTTACTGTCTGCTCCACCGAGTTGATTAACTGCTTCTATAAACCTCTCATGGAGGTCCGGTGTCCATTTCAATCTTGGCTTCGCGTCAGTTGATAGGACAAGTCCTGAATCTCCGTTGCCATTTCCACCTTGCAGGAACAGATGTCTTTCTGGGATAGACATTCTTGTTGAAGGGTGCATGCTCTTATCCTGGTGGTGATGATGGTACATCTTTCTGGCCTTCTGTTTGATGATTAGCAAATAAGTCTCGTGATGTGATTTAATAATATGAATCATGATAGGTAGTTTAACTAATCAGAACACACCTGAAAGTGATCTGCTGCACTTGATTTCAGTCTAGTCTTTCTCTTTAAATGCAAATCATGATTCTTCTGTATTCTCCTGACTATGATGTTGTTGTTAGCGATACTCAGTTCAAGAGAACTGTTTACTACTGCTTTTATGTATGTCCTTAGTTGTACAACTCCACAGATCAAAGATGTTGCGAAAGAGCTCTTATAAGCGAATGGGGTGAGAAAGAGGGACGGGTCCAGGTGAAGCATAGAATCTTACATAGGGCCAGTTGAACGCTATAACCAATCGAATCTTCACAGACGGCTCAAAAAATGATTTCATCCTTCCAGTTTTACATATTTGTGGGTCCTAGCATGATATTCCTCTGCACTATAAGTTACTGAAACACTTAAACACCTTACAATAGGTACAAAGAATTGATCCACCTGCGACTTTTGTGTACTCATATTCTTCATCTGGCAAAATTTGGGAACCATATTCGCGGAATTAATATTGGAATTTTTTCTGATGCCGACTGAAAGTATCCACTATCTAATGATGTATAATTTCTTGAAACCTTCAAAACCATTTTACCTTTTTCAAATGGAAGATTCTGTTGACTCGAGCTTCAAGTACTCGGTATTGGATAAAGAACAAAGGAAAGAGATATGAAAATGGTTAAGAGATGCTTCACTTGTTTCATGTCAAAAATGAAAAAGTCTTAACATTTTCCCAACAGAACATTTAAAACTTTGTGGGGGGCCTATAAAGAATTAGTTGCGGGAGTATTTCCTATAAACATGTTTTATTCTATTATGTTGACTATAGGTTTGCCTTGTGTTAAAAAAAGAAGTTAATCCATGATTTCGAAGCTTCTTCCTCGTTCTTTCTCCATTTCACTGCTATTGATATTCTTCTTATGTGCTGGTGATCGAATCCTCTGTTTCCATTCAATTAATTCCTTTCCCCATCTTTTAAGACACATTCTAGATTTTCTTTCTAAGCCGAGGGTCTATCGGAAATAACCTCTCTACCCCACAATAGAGGTAAGATCTGCGTGACCCCACTTGTGGGACACTGAGTATGTTGTTTTTGTTGTACTACTAGTACAATGCTAAATTTTCTTTCAGTTTTAGGGAGAAAATTTGTGTTAGTTTCTTAAAGTAAGTTCAGGAGAAGCCCCTGGTCCCCTAATGTTAGAGACTTACATGCATTATTTAGTGATATATTAACTTTTGGAATATGTTGAGCATTCTTTCTAGTAATTTAGTAACTGAAAAGGAAGAAGATAAAAAGGTAAAGAAATTGTCAAGAGATGCTTCTCTTTGGCTTTGTCTGAAGGCCAAGAATGGAATAAGGAACAAATTCTCTTTTTGTCTTTCAATAAGTTTGGTACTTATTCAGCCTGGATGGAACTAAAATAAGGTGAGACCTACACAAATATATTTCCTAATCTTTAATTGGTATAAGACAGCCGTCTCCAAGACGTTGGGACTCTTTTGAAATGAGAAATAATACAGTAATACTACTTGCTTTTTATATATTGTTTTCTGATGAAAAAACATGACAACTCGTTGCTTGAATATTACTACTTGTCTTCTCCTTAACTCGACCTTAATTTGGCCTAACGATACCCAAAAAGAATGTAATAGTAATAGTAGTTTTACATTGTTTTGTGCCCGTTTATTTGTTTAACATATGCATATATACATGCTAGTTTGTGTGTCATAGGTTTTTCGTCTGAGACGAACTTGAGTATCTCAATTTCTAGTTCACTTGTAAAAATGACACGCCTGGCTCATTTCATACCAGAGAAGCCTATGTAAGAAGAATGATTACCCCAGTTTCTACCAGTTTTTACATTTCGTTTTTTTTTTTGGAGGGAAAACGAGGAAATTCAAACTTGGTTGGTTATGAAATGCATAGTCTTTTTTGCACCACTTTGTTGTTCACTTTGCAATGATCTGTCTATACTTGCTGTATTTTTTATTTTTTTTTGCAGTGCCAGGCATATTTCAGAAACTATCAGAATGAGTAAAAAAAGAGTGTGGTTTATTATTTATTGCATTTCGTTTATGGCTTTTACAGTTAGATTCTTCACCTGACATGTGAAGAGTTTAATTATTTTGTCTTGATATAAAATAGTGAAAGAAGGGAAGTGTTCGAGCAACTGTTTAGCTGTCTCCCGAATGATCCATTTGTCATAGGTTCGAACCGTGGAAACAGTCACTAATGTTTGTGTTAGAATAGGTTGTTTGTGCACCAAGTTGTCCTTTATAAAATAATGAAAGAAAGGGAATCTTGGAGCAACAATAAAACTATCTCTATATGACCTATCACGGGTTTGAGTCGTGGAAGCAGTCACTAATTCTTGTGTTATAATAGGTTATTTACATCGCATCCCTGTGCGCACCGGGTTGTCCTTTATAAAATAATGAATGAAGGTCTCTATATGATCTATAGGTCACAAATTTGAGCCGTAGAAGCAGTCACTAATGCTTGCGTTAGAATAGGTTGTTTACATCACACTCCTATGCATCCTATTGCCCTTTATAAAATAATGAAAGAAAGGGAAGCTTGAAGCAACAGTAAAGTTGTCTCTATATGACCTATAGGTCACTGCTGGTTTCGACTTTTCGAGCCATGAAAGCAGTCACTAATGCTTGCATTAGAATAGGTTGATTGTCCTTTATAAAATAGTGAAAATTCCTAACCTCTGAACAAGTTATGCACATCAGTTTTCAGTTGAACTTTCAAGGAAAAGATCAACTGATTCTGATATCTTAGGGAATTTTATGCACTTTGGAGGAATATATTACAACCTTTAGGTAAAGTGGGTATAGGCATAAAGCAAAATTCCCTTATACTATTTTGCTGGCATGTGGATAGGAATGAAAAATGGGGATGTGCATTTTAAGCTATGATGATAAATTCTCTTTGAAATTTATTAACTTGATCTTATTGATATGCATTGGACTATATATAATATTATAAAACTTTATACCAAAAATATATAGCCCCTACAATTAAGATATTTATCATGTTATTCATCTTGTGAAACTCATGTGTTGTTAAGTTGTTTGTCCTTTTATGTCATTCTCAGTTTTCTTTATGGTAAAATAGATTTTCTCATTGATAATATCCAAGATTTATAGTTGCTACATCAACCATGAGGTCACGAGTTCAAGCTTTTCGAAACAACCTCTGGCAGAAAAGAAAGGTAAAACTGTATACAATACATCCTTGTGGTCGGACCCTGCGCATAGCGCGAGCTATACATATTCAAGCTCTAAACACAATATATATGTTCAAATTCGCGTTCTATTTTTAAACTTATGAGTTCAGATCTACTGTTAGTTGCAACTTTAGTCGATTTCTATATATAAATATAAGCTCCATGTCAAAAATACTAGGTTCAGATGAACTTGAAGCTTGAGATATTAGTTTGATTTATTTTATATAGTATTATAAAGAGTGATGATGGTATATAGAATATTAAAATGATGTGATAAACTTATTTGACAAACTTGAATATTTTGTCACATCAAAGTTTATAATAGAATAACTTATGTATTTGAATATTTTGTGAAAGTTTTATGGAAATGGAATATTATTGAAAAGTAATGAATTAATTGAATTATAAGTAGTATAAACAACCAGTAAAACTCATTTAATATTTTTCTAAATAATAATATAATAACCCAAATTCTCTTTTAATTTATAGTAATTTGGTACATTTTAAATGTTTTACCTTTCTTTTGATGTAGCAATAAAGCAATTAAATGTACCCTTTGCCTTTACTATTCAAATATATTTATCTTTTGTTGCTTTCTTTATGTTATTTTCATGATATATATTCTCCAACTTTAAACAAGAGTAAACATGTGCTCTTATTCTTTCTTGTACTTGCATTTCCTTTTTAATGCTCTTATTTTAATTTAATCTTACATTAAAGTATAAGATTAAGCTCTAATAAAATTATTGACAAAAAAAAAAAAACATTTCGAATCTCATATCTTAGGGAAGCGATGGGATTAGTAGCGCGTATAACGAAATTTTTTGTAAGCAGTGTCGATTTACTATCATAGTTTCGGCTTATATTTGAGTTAGCTAGTGTGGAAGTTTTGATCTATAATATCAATATGTATGTGTGGATTATTCTTTTGAAGTGTTAGATGACACTCTTGTACTCTGGACAGATTTATTGCGTAAATTATAATGCACGTGAATTCATAATTTTTTTATATAAAATTAAATATTTTTTATGTAAATATTATATGTCGGCATTCATGCTACAAAAAAGTTGAATGACGCACTTGTAATTGGAATGTACCAAAGAAATAGTAGTGACCCATATTTTAGAAATTCTAAATCCACCTTTAAATTGATAATGGGTTTACGTGAATCTAATCACTTTTGTTTTTATTGTGTTATAATGCTAACAAAATTATTCAATTTCTATTAATATTTAATCATGAAATCAATTATTCTTGAGTTGAGGACGTTGCAAGAATTCATATACTTTAAATTTTTTATCTTGTATGTATAAAGGTATATTTGTATTAGTATCGAACTTATTTGAACCCAATACCTCAACATCAAACATAATTTACGTATAAATCACAACTAGTAGAATATTTTCTCCATTCCATTTTAGTTGTCAGGTATACTAAAAATAATTATTCCAAATTAATTGTCAATTTAAACAATCAAGAAACAATTAGTCACTTTTTGCCGCTCTACCCCTAGTAATTAAATCATTCTTAACCGAAAAAAAACTCTATTACAATCATTTTTAAAAAAAATCAATCCTTTTAATAAGGTTAATTAGTGAGATTGCACCCTTTATTAAATTTTTCTTAAATATTATGTCAAATCCTATTCTAACAACTAAAATAGAATGAAGGGAGTATGTACATATAACTTTAAAATTACCATGAGTTCAGTACTAAAAATCATAAAATTTGAACTCGTAAAATTTAAATTTTGAATCCGTCTCTGACTGATTAACAAAGAGAGGTAGAATAGGAATTGGTGAGTAGTTGTTGACCCCAGGGTGAAGGCACTGGCCTAAAATAAAAGGGAATATGAATGACCACAGAATGATATTCCTTATGGGAAGAAAAAGACTTGTTGGGGTTTAAGAAAAAAAGAAAAGGTGGTGATATTCTTCTTAGGGAAATGGAATTTGAGAATCTTAACTCAAAACTAAAGTGTTGGGACATTATTCTCAAGTCAAGAATTTCTTCCTTATTCCTTTTCCTATTTCTAGGCCACTAATAATGGGTTCCTAGCCCCATTTTCTTTCCTTTTTAACTTTTCTTAACAATTCCCTTAAATAAATAAGTACTAATCACTCTTCGGGGTGGATCAATGGTTTGAGCTTGACACTTTCATATTATAGGTTTCAAGTTCGAAATTTTCTGCCAGCGAAAGCTATGGACTTGCCTTCTGGGTCGAGCTCGTCGCACCAGACTTGCCTAGTATGAATTATCTCTCCTATGTGATTTGTGAGTTATTGCATTGGAGCAGGAGTTTACCCTGTGCGTATCCAAAAGGATAGCGGATGTGGGTTCCCCTTGTTATTAAAAAAAAAAGAGTACGTACTAACACATCATCAATATGTATATGATTTGGTTCAAATCATGTATGTGTATTAAGAAATATGTATAAAATTGAATAAGGAACTTATTTTTTAGCATTTGATGTTGTTGTTGAATTTAGAACTTATAAAGTTTAAATTCAAAATTGCCATGACTCTCACCCTTGTAGTACTAGGACCAGTGTCGCAACTTGAATTATAATATTAGAGCTATGTTCATTGTGAATAAGTCATAACCATGAGATTTGAGGTTTAATTCTAAGTCGATAAAAATGTTACTTTCGTTGTCTTATTTTATATGACTTACTTTTCTTTTTTTTTTGGGGGGGGGGGGGGGGGG
>JBCEWC010001621.1:0-11535 GCA_038996855.1 Solanum aculeatissimum | reverse complement strand
CCCCCCCCCCCCCCCCCCCCCCCCCCCCCCCCCCCCCCCCCCCCCCCCCCCCCCCCCCCCCCACACCTATATATTTAATAACAATTTGACTTTAAAATACACATTTTATCCTTGATGAAACGATTTCTAATCATACAAATACTCATGACTTATTTTAAATCATAAGTTTCAAAAGTCTTTCTTTCTTAAACTTCATACCAAGTCAACGTAACTCATATAAATTAAAAAGGAGGGAGTATTGATTTTCTTTTATTTATTCAAGTCTTGATGGATAGAGTTATCTGATATATGTAATGACGAAAGCTAATAGATATCTCATAAAATTAGCTAATCAAAATGTGCATAAGCTTAATTTACATGTGAGAAATCGAAATAAAAGAATTGAAACACGTCAAGATATTACAAAGTTCTTTTTTTTAATTTGGGTTAGATTGTGTGTGTATATATGTGTGTTATTATAACTATTCTGTACAAAATAGAAAAACAAAAAGTATATAAATCAGTACTACATGAAGTAATTCAATTTTTTTTAATTTTTTATTTTCATATTTGAAAAAAATATTGAATTACTTCAATATTTTTCTCAAATATGAAAAAAAGGAGCAAAAAGAATAGGGAATATATAATGAAGCATACCTTCAAAGAGACGTAATTTCTAAATTATCCTATCATTTACTGCTTTTAATTTCTGTGCGAAGTAGCGCATCAAATTCGCCCCATCTTTTAACGGGTTGGACATTTTAGGATCACTTGGTAGCTAGTTGGAGTTATGCAAGTATTAGTAATGTAATAATTAGTTTTGAGAGAATCTATATTTTATTTATGTTAGTACTATTAGTTATACATGTATTAATTACGTGAATTTTTAAATTACAAATCAAATATCGTATTAATTTTATGTATGAATAATATACCTCCTAGCTAACTACTAAACCTGATATTACTTATGCATTATTTAATACCTAGATAACTTATTCCAAACCAGCTATCAAACTACCCTAAGTGATTTTCATACACATTTACTTGGGTAACAACACATTTTGACTAGTGACCTGTCATAGCTTGAACCAACCAACCCATGAACATGCCCAAATTCAACCCATGAACTCCCAAAATTCTATATTGTCTTGGGCAATGGAGATACTATGGTTCCTAATATGATATTTCTCTATTGAATTCAGTGATGTAGCCATATATAGTTCAGGGTGATCAAACGAATATGTTTTGTTTAAAAATTATGTAATGAATATAGAAAACTATATGAAATATAACGATCAAAATTTATTTTATATATATGTATATTAAATTTTACACCCTTAATGAAATTTTTGATTTCAACTTTAATTGAATCTCACTTTGCCACTTCATTGATTGTTAATATACATATTGCGGATACAAGAAGGTTAGTAAAATTGGGAAATGTTTTGATGTCATTGAAAGTTATATATGGGTAGATGGTCATAATAATCATAGCGCTAGCTCATTACTCCATCACCAAGTATCGCAATGAGATGATTATGATTACCTTACGCGGAGGTTGTTGAGTTATGGGCCTTTTTCTCTTTCTATATGGATAAATTAAGCTCAATTTGGATCAACCCACTTTTGTCCATATGGGGCATACCTTTTAAGGTCATCCACAAAAGTGTTTTCGGCAGCAAAAGATAGAGTAAAAGTGCAGATTTTCCCACTAAATTTTCAGCCATAACAGTCAAATTCAAATTGTGATTCCCATTTTGTTTTTTGTCCGATTGACCTGATTTTTGAACAACTTGTTCCTCTCATCTCAATCTTTGATTAGGAACTGACTGAGTTGGATTTGATGGCTTGTAGCTCATATTTTTCATCCATGAATAGTAGCTGCATTTTTCTTGCTTTTGCTCCTTTTTCTTCTCTAATTTTGGTGCAATCTTATTGTGTTGTTGCTCGTTGTTTAGCACTGCATTGTTGTGTTTGCTAATTTTGGTGCAATCTTGTTGCTTTTGCTCCTTTTTCTTCTTTAGTAAAGTAAAAACTTAATCATATTAATGCACAACATTAGCAAGTATAATCTGAATAAAAGTCAACAAATTACTATTGTCATTTGCAAGAGGGGATGTTAATTTCATGTCATCAAAGTCTTTGTTGCACTTTAAAACAACAACCTTGGCACTTGCTCCTTGTTTATCTATATTTCCTTCAGATTGAAAAGCTAATCTTATGCTATCAAAATTCAAATTGACCAAAGCATATGCTCCGGGTACAAGACCCCAAAGCAGCTTTTATTTTTACATCTTTTTCACTTTATAATAGTGATGTACACTTATTTGTTATCGTTTTCGCAAAATTTGAGCCCAAATCAATCGTTAATCCTTCGAGATCATGTATATTTTTCGCTGTTTTGGAACAAGGATCTAAACCAACAATATTTAAGCAAAAATTTGGGTCTTGAACTCCATTGAGACAAAATTTTGACACTAAAGAGGATTGGCTTGTGGCTAGGTTTGTAATAGTGCATTGAAAGAAAATGAAAAAAATAAGTGATGATGAAGGGAACAATAGTTTGCCCATTTTCTTTTGAGTGAAAGTGGAGCTATATGTATTTTTATATTCAAATTATTGACTTGTTTGGGATGCATTTATGGTGAGGACATCCAATATAAATTAAGTTAATTATGTATTGCTAAAATCTAAGATGGTAAAGTCAATAAAGTATTGTGATCATATTGTAAATGGAAAAAAAAATCACAAATGTTTTTGACCTACGTAAAATTGGATAAAAATAGAGATAACTATACTAAATGATCATTCGGTCATTTCAATTATTAAAAAAATGATCATTCGATGTATACTTAGTGTATATTTCATGTATAAGGTATATTATAATTTATATTAAGTGTACAGATCATGTATAAGTAATCTATATTGTATAGTCAGTGTACATTTTTTAATAACTTTTGGCAAGCTAAATTGTATAATCACTACATAGTTTTTATAATTTTTTACTATTTTTTATGTAAATAAAACGTGACTATATTTGTTGTAAACTAATTAGTCTATTGTATATATTTGAAACTATCCCATAAAAATATTCTATTAATAATTTGATCTAAAAATAATCAATCCAAAAATACCCTTGGCACTAATAATTTGATATAGACTTGCTCTCATGACTTTTAACTATAGGAGCTCCTTCTTGAATTGCATTTTTTTTTTCTTCATTCACTGTTTGTATCTACATTAGAGTCCGATTAATTTAGATTCAGGTCAAGATTTAAATTCGAGATTTTTAATTAAAAGAGGAGTATTCTCATCCACTGCATCACATTCTTTAACGGTGAATTGCATTTACTTTTACACCTAGCGCTGCTTTTAGATTTTACTAAATTAAGTCGATTTACAGACTGATCTTTTTGATTTATACTATCAGTCGCTTAATTTCTCTCTAACTCTGATAAATCATCATCATAAATATAGAAGTCAATCTTTATATATTTATAGTGACAGAGTTAGAATTTTGATGCTAAAGGGGTTTGACATCCACTATATATACATAAAAAATTATTTTAATCATACATAAATAATATAGTTGTTCACCAAAGAAATTTGAATGATCCCCCTATCTAATAGTTCGCTCTGCCCCGTGTATATATATACACATAAATGAACTCACTAGTGAATCAAATGCAAGTGTTATTTTATTTGACTAAAGTTAAATCAGTTTGACCAACCATTATTAATCCTTCATCGTTGCACCTTCAGTCAAACCTGGTTTAACATATTTAGGACCTATGATGCTTTGTCGCATATTTTGAAGAATTCATATGTTCTGAAAATGCATGTTGCGGAAATAAGAATGTTTGTGATGGATGTGTAGCATGATAGGAGTGATAAAATTAGAAATGAGATTATTCAGGAGAAAGTGGAATAATTTTGATGCTTGACAAGATGAGAGAAGCAGAATTGAGATAATTTGGACATGCGTAGAGCTCCCGGAGGAGGTGCGTCAATGCCCTTGAGGAGGTGCAAGATTGGATGTAAGATGTATGCGGCGGGGTAGGGGTAAGCCAAAAAAGTATTGGGGAGAAAGGATTAGACATGATATGGTGCAACTTCATATTATGAATGACATGATTTTAGATAGAAAAAAGTGGAGGTTGTGTATTAGGGTAGAAGATTACTATGACTACTCGTACCTTTATGGTTCTTGCCGTGGTGTTTAATGTATTTTAATTTATTTTTTTTTTGTTATTGCTTTCTATCTTATGCTTTCGTTATTATTTTTTTGTTTTTTATTTTACCTAGATTTGATACACTTGAGTTGAGGGTCTCTCAAAAATAATTTTTCTTCCTCGGCGAGAAAGTAGTAAGGTCTGCGTACACTCTATCCTTCTCAAATCTCACATTGTAGGATTTCAGTAAATATGTTATTGTTGTTGATGATGCTTTGTCCCATGAATTCTTTAGAAAGGATTAAGTAAAAACTAAAAATCACCGCCATAATAATCGTGATACATCCATAAAAAGAGTAAAATAATTATTTAATTGTAACCGTATCTTCATTACTATGTATTTATTATCATAAATTTTTTTACAGGTCGTTTGGTAGAGTGTATTAAAAAAATAACACATGCATTATCTTCATATATTACTAATACCTTGTTTGATACACTTTTTCAACTTATGTATAATTATACTACACTCTATTATGTATCAAGATGCACATTACTAATACCTTGAATTTCTAAGTATTAATAATGCAATGGTTCTAACTTCTAATGCACGAATTAACATGATTAAAGATCCAATTAGCCTTCAAAACCTATTTAACATTTTTTTCACCATAATTGTGAAATGTATCTTTTTAAATTTTTTATGCAATCCATACTATTTTTAATGCATCAAACCAAACAATGCGTATAATAATTCTATGTATAATAATGTAAACATAACTAATACATGCATTGCTAATACACTTTGGGTTTGTGTTGGTAGAGTGTATTAATAAAAATAATGCATGCATTAATTCTTTGTATTTATAATAATTTGTTTGATACACTTCTGCATTAGTTATACAATCTATTGTGCATTAAGGTGTGCATCACAAATATCATAGATCTTTAGGTATTAGTAATGCAGTGATTTTAATGGTTGTATAACATGATTAAAGACCTAATTGTCACTCAACTTCTTTTTTTTTGCATCTTTTTCACTATAATTATGGATGATATCTTTGTTAATAAATATTTTAATGCATCAAACTAAAAAATGCATAAAATTATTAATGTCATCATAACTAATACATACATTACTTACATTATATTTAATATTATTTTTATATATTCTATAAATAATCCCTCTATTTAGTATTATTCTTATATACTTGGCCAGATGAGCTCTTATTGTAAACAGAAAATTAGTGGTAAAAAATTAGAGTAGAGAACCTATAATTTAAAAAGAGATGCAAGAAAAATTAGAGGAAAAAATAGTTAATTTTCTTTTGAGTCATTTCATCTATCAAAAGCCCTAAACCCCATTGCTCCATTTCCACAGGAGAAAACAGAGGAAAGAGAATGAGAATGCATAAACTCAAAGCTTTGCTATCACTGAGTAAACCCTTTCGGAGAAATGATTCAAGTTTCTTCCTCTCTAATCACTATTGTAGACAGTTTTCTGCTCAACCCAGTTACGCCCAAGTCGATTATCTTCACGAACAGGTTTCATTTCATTCAATATTCTTCGTAATCAAAATAATTGTTGATGTTGACACAAACATGCTTTGGAGAAACACCAATTACTTGTTGTTTTTGCAGGTTTTGGTTGAAGGAAGGGCTAAATCAAGAGCAGCTATTTTAAATAGACCATCTGCTCTTAATGCTCTTACGCCTTCTATGGTTTGGCATTTTCCCCTTTTGAAGAATTTGTTTGTTTATGGTTTTGTAAAGCTTTAGTTGACCCTATTTTGAATGTTAGGCTGGTCGATTAAGTAGATTGTATGAGTCTTGGGAGGAAAACTCAGATATTGGATTTGTCATGATGAAGGTAAATGATACATTGTATTAAAAAGAGCTTCTTTTCACCTTCCTGTTTTGTTAATTTCTTTTGTTGGTTTTATTTTTCTTTTTAGTTCCTTTCAAGTTAAACGACATTTTGTTACATTTCTTTACTGTAAGACCACATTTTACAAGATTCAAAGTCTTCAGTAGTTCAGTATCTCTTAAACTTTGTGCCAAATAAAAAAAAATTGGAATGGAGGAAGTATTTCAAAGGGTCAGAGTTCAGCTTATGAAATTTGGACATTCTAGCTAACAATTAAGTTTTTGATTGAATTTATTGCAGAGCAATGGAAGGGCATTCTGCTCCGGAGCAGACGTTGTCACACTTTATGAGTTGATTAAAGAAGGTGTGTGTTTGCTTTTAGTTTTGTTTCTTTTTTCTTGTGTTGTATCAGTTTCAAGGCGTAATTTCCTAAGTGTGCCTGATCATATATTCCCTGCAATGATCAACTACTCCCTGTCGTAAACTTTTTTTAATGATAAAGTACACCTACACTTAAGTTTCTGATTAAAGCAAAGATTTTGCAATTGAATTTCAATGAAATCAAGGTTGTCCTGCCTTTTTTGGGTTGCTATACTTCATGGGTTAGTGAACATTGGGGTTGCTGCTTCAGAAGTTCTTCACGTGATTATCCAAATTGTGTAGTTTCCTCCTCAATGTCATAATAGAGCTGCCTCCTCTCTGTTTTCCACTTGCTTGGGTGTAAATACTGGTCAAAGTTAATAAGTATCAATATGTTAAAGGCACCCAAGGGTGTGACTTATCGACTACGGTCAATAAAGTTGGATTGGAATATGGAAGACCACGGTTCAAATTCTAACGGAGACAAAGCCACACCTTTGGGTGCATCTATTGGAATTTGAACCCAAAGGTGATCCTCTATGCAGGATAAAGTTATTCGGTTCCTGTGGTGGAGGTAGGTAACTATCATTTGGTAAGATTAGTAGAAGTGCAAGTAAGCTGGACATAAAATACTAATCCTTCTGTTCATTTTATGTGGCACATTACTATATGTTAAAGAGGTTTTTCTTTGACCATACTTTTCTTAAATACTTTTCTTAAGTATTTAGAATTACTAATATCAGACTTGTAGTACTTTAATGTATGTTTCAAATCTGTAAATTTTATTTAAAAAATGCTTGAAGAATTTAAGTCCCAGTGGACACCCAAAATTATCTAGCTTTACCCTTGAACTCTGTATCCTGCCACATAAGTTGGAACAGTGGGAGTATTGTGTTAGAGAAATGCTTATTTGTGTTTTTACTAAAGCTGCAACATTTGCATATTGCCAAAATGAGGAGCTCTACGAGAAACAAGTTGAATACCTATGCGGAACAATTCTTTCCCACAATCGACTGAGTGAGAATTGGTCATTGTTAATCCCACTATTCATATTGTTAATCTATGTAGTTTGTTTGAGTTTCTTGCTTCATAAGAGGAAACTAGCAGAACGATCATGACAAGCTGCCATATTTGTGAATCTCTTCTTGTCTCACCAATTGCGTCGGGCTCGGAAATATAATCAACATATCTTATCAACTTAATGCACCCCAGACCTAGTAGTCGATAAAATGGGAGGAGAACCATGAGGTCTCACATCAAATCCCAATGGAGACAAAACAATATGTGATTTCTTCTCATCTGTTGGTAGAGTTATCTTGTACCTGTTGCTGGTTTGAGGTAGCAGGTATTCCCTGAAATTAATCGAGGTGCGCGCAAGCTGGTCAGGACACCATATCGTAGAAAAATATAGTTTATTGACTAAGCTTCTTCGTGCTGGTATTTTACTTTATATTGCAACTGAGGTCCTAGATGGACCTTGTAAGTTCCTGTAGTCTGAGGAGAATAACAGAGCATTTCCTGCACTTCTCACCAAATCCTTCGCTTTAAACGATAGTAGCTAATTTTTCAAGTTATTGCTTGCGAAACTGTTGGCAAATATTTTCTTAGATGCACTTATCTGCAGGGAAGGTTGAGGAATGCAAGAAGTTCTTCCAGACATTGTATAAATTTGTTTACCTATTAGGAACCTATCTCAAGCCAAATGTGAGTAGTACTCTTTCTTTTCTTTTTCCGCATATTGCATTGTCAATGAGGTTAGATATTGAGTTTTCTCATCAAAATGTTGTATCTCCCTTCTCTTATTGGCAGATCTCGACAGATGTTCCTCTACCTCACTACTTGTATGAATGCGTTGGATTTAAATTTCTGTTTTAACTGTCACTTCATCATTATCTATCAGCCTAATATAATTGTCTAACTTGACATATAATCCATAAAATGAAACACAGCATAGAGCTAAAACATGCTAGATTTTAGTGAGTGTCTTAGTTGTATTATCTTAAAATTGGACTTCTGAATCAACTTTTTAACAAACTACAGCAGACACGTTTAAGTTAAGTATTATCGATCATTATGTGCAGGTGGCTATTTTGGATGGTGTTACAATGGGGAGTGGGGCAGGTATTTCGCTTCCAGGAATGTTTCGCGTTGTAACTAATAGAACTGTACGTACCTGCTTCCATTGTGCCAATTATGACACCAGGTTCCCTTATCTGATTAATTTGAAAGACTCCTTATAAATGACAATATTTTTGATGGCATAACAGAAGAAAGTTCTTTTGCATGATTATTTTTTCCCGAGTTGTATTGATTGTTCAGAAGAGAAGGGTATGGAGTGCCTTATTGGACAATCCATCAACTATTACCTATTACACTGGGAGAAGTGCAATTGAATGGCCCCCATACACTTCAACTATCAGATATAAGGAAAACTATAATCATGCACTGAATAAGCTATGTGATGCTTGGGTGGTGATACCCAACTCTTTAATTTGATATAATGCTCCAATGATAATTTATGGTCAAATGCACTACTTTTCAACAAAGGTTTTTACTCTGCCAATATCTAAATTCGTAAAGATGTCAGTATTTCCATTAGCCAAGAAAGCCCTTTTTTTTATGACAAGAGGAACCCGCAGCCGCTACCCTTTGGGTGCGCACAGTGTAAACCGCCGCTCCTATGCAATAGCTTGCAAACTAGACAGGAGCGGTAATCCGCACTAGGCAAAACCCAGTGTGTGTCAAATCCTCTTAAGCTATGCACTTATTAAAGGATCCGACACCGGTGCGGCAATATCTTTGGAGGGTTTGGATGACATACGTTATTTGGGGTCATATGCGCAGAAGAGCTCGCTCAGCTTATTTACTTTTTCAATAAGTTGATTTTGAGTGTTTGACGCTGCCCTTCCTTTGTGCACCTTTCTGTTTTTACAAATATTCCCTAGGATGAGAATGTTTTAGTTTTTAACTTTATTTATGTGTTTTAATATTCTTTATTCGTTTTTTTTGCTGAAAAAAAGTATTGTTTTCCTTCAAAACTGTACAAAACTTATATTGTTACAGTATCAAATTTTGGGAAATATTTTATTTAATTCTAATATATATAGGTGATATTATATTAAAAAGTTCTCTCTATCTTTTTAGATGTAATTGTGTTTTCATACATGATTCCTTTATTGACTAATATATAATATATATACGTGTAGTTGATATGCATTTCTTATGCTGATGGTCTGCTGGAACTTACCTTTGTGTATTCATCTCTTTTTTTTTGGGGGGGGGGTGGCGGGGGGTTGTTTCACATTTCTTTATTCTAATTCTGAATATTAGCAAATAAAAACTTATCTAGAAAACATGCAAAATAAACTACATCTGTTTATTGTACGCATATCAGTCAAGGAAATCATGAAGTGCAATATATTTACACTTCTTAAGATATAAGGAGAATAACTTTGTTAATATAATTTCACCTATTTGTTATACTAAAATCAAATTTTTCATAAATATTAGATAATGAAAAAATAACTGCGATGAAGTTTTGAAAAGTTGCACCTAACAGTGTGGCCTAGTGGTTCATGAAGTGGGTTGAGAACCATGAAGCCTTAGGTTCAAATTCTTGCAAAGACAAAAGCACGAGGTGATTTCTTCCCATCTGCCATAGGCCCATAGCCGTGGACAAAGTTACCTGGTGCTGGTGGGAGGTGAAAGTATCTCGTAGAGTTAATCCAAGTCCGAAAGCTAGCCCGGACATCACAATTTTATATAAAAAAAAGGGTTTCGAAAAGTAAAAAGAATATTCTTTTTTTTTAAAGTCATATTTTATACAAAAATTGAAAATTGACCTATTTAAATTTTAAAAGGAGAATTTATCAATTTTTCTTAAAACTCAAACAATCTCAGCCTAGATAATATTTAAAAATGACAGAGGAATGTAATACTTTGTTATTATTAATGAAATGCTTTATCTGATAAAAAATGGTTATCATCTTTACAGACTTCTGTATTCATTTGTTCACTTCTATATACCTTTTGATTTGTGAGATTCATTATTCCTATGCTAACTTGTATCCTCTTTAATGGATGGGCTACATGTTTGTGTTGGCGAGTCATGCGATTCTCGATTGAGTCAATTGGTTTATTGTCCTTTACAAATTTGTTTTAGTTTTTTTTTTAATGTCCTTTTTACAAGAGAACATTATTTTTACATATAACATATATCAAAATAACACACCAGATATGAAGAAGCTCATTTTCTTCTATTCAAATTTGTCATTGGACATAAGAGACCATTTCTCCATCAAAGTTTAGCAGACATGATATTATGGTACATGTGAAAATTGCTGCATCAATTGTCATCATAAGTCATAGTTCAAAACTTTGAACCATGACACGACTCAAGAAAAGCATGTTGCATGATATGTTGGCTTTAATTTTTTTTTTCAATGTGATATTCTTTCCTTTAATACTGATCAGTGCCCTCAACTTACAAATGAAAATGGCAAAATCATTGCAGGTTTATTCTAATCCCGAAGCTCAAATTGGTTTCCATCCTGATGCAGGGGCTTCTTATTATCTTTCTCGCCTTCCTGGCTACTTAGGCAAGTTTAATAGAATATTACTGATAAGTAGAATCCTATATGGGTCTATGCTTGTTAGTATGTAGACTAGAAAACTTTACCAGAAGTAATCTCTGTTAGGACGTTACCAGTTTTTTGTGAAAAAGTAACATCTTTTCTTGGAAAATGATTTGGTGTGCCATGTTCTATTTTCATCTTATTGTTTTCTATTTTGATATGTCTATTCATGCAACACATTTGTGCGGGGTGCAACTGGTGATGCGTCTCTTTTATGATGAGGTGTAGGGGTGGGCAAAAAACCGGAAAACCGGAAAACCGAACCGAACTAATTTGGTTTTTCGGTGTCGGTTTTTCGGTTTTTCGGTTTTTCGGTTCAATTTCGATTTTTTTATTTCGGTTCTTTGGTTCGGTTTTCGGTGTACGGGTCCCTAAACCGCGGTGCACCGAAAAATCGAAGTTTTATATAATTTTTAAAAAAAAAATTATATATATATATTAGACCAAAAAAATAAAATTATATATATATATATATAAATCAATTAGCAATTAAATCATTCATGAAACAAGTCAAAGTAGTAAC
>JBCEWC010001620.1:0-39659 GCA_038996855.1 Solanum aculeatissimum | reverse complement strand
TTGTCTTTGAGGGTGAGCCTCAAACTTGTCGAGGCCCCGCTCATCCTTGTAGAGGCTTGTTGGATAAATCTATACTCACGTACGTTGACTTGTATGTTGAATCTTTGGTTATGTAATACGATGCTTATTTAGCCTTGATCATGGAAATTATCTTTTATCATGCTCATGACTTGAATGATGGGTATTGTGAAAGACTATGTGCTTATGTGGCAAGTCCTACGATCCTGGTGTGCCCCCATAGCTTGATCCCTACTTACTCGTCCCCTTAGAGATTATTGCTATGTGTTATGTGTATACATGTTTGTCCCATCCCTGACATTGTCCCCATAGCTTTAGTCCTAAGTCCCAAATCCCCTAGAGCTTATGTGTTATGTGATTAGCTTTCGCGATTCCGAACCGATGACGTGTGTAATAATGCTATGATGTCTTGATCGAGGGCCTTTGGGTTCTCTTTCTCCATGTCACATCTAGGCCCCCTATCCGGGTCGTGACAACTTGGCTCATTGAGCATCTTGGGTGTTTACACCATCTTGTACTTGCCTTGAATGAGCTACTCCTATGGATTGATCCTTGTACTATGATTTGGCTTGTTAGCCCAACCTTGCATTGCATCTATTTGAAAGTATGTAACCTCCGTTTTGAAATCTTATATATGTATATATATTCCCATGGGTTGTGACTTAGCACTGATAGATTGGAGTTAGGGTGGACTATCTCTAAGGGTCCATACTCTTTTCCGTCAAACCATGTGCCAACATGGGTATTCTCCCTTCTTGTGATTGACTTGTATTCCCCTTTTTAGGGTTGACTTGGGATCTACCTGGCAAGTAGTTCAATTCCAAGTAGTAGCTCTCTTGGTCTCTCTTGTTGTCGGTTGAGGTCACATCCCCGCTATAAATATGGAACTATCGCATTCATGCATCATGGATTTCACGGCATATTGATATATTATTCTTTCTTTTATTCTCTTTTCTATAAATGTGACCTTGCCATCTAACTTGTTTTGTAGGTTTTATGTTCATATGCATTGCATGCCTGCATACTTAGTGCATTCTATGTACTAACCCATATTTTTTATCAACATGATCTAACCATATAGGAACCGGAGTTGACATTCATCCACCTTTTGACGGTTAGCTTGGAGATCTCAGATTTGTTGCTTGTGGTGAGCCCTTTTCTTTAAGGGAAAACCCACTTCCCTCTATGTTATATTTTGTTATATCTCATCTATCTTATGACTTGAGGGTGAGCTCGGGTTATGTCGCGGCCCCCGTCTTATCCTATGTAGAGGCATTATTGGACATGTTGGATCCTATTGTACGCCCGTATTACATGCTTATTTGAGATGCCTTGAGTATATCCTGTTTTGCCTATGGTTACGCTCATGCTATATTGATGCTTATATGACTTGAATGAAGAAAGACAGTAAACCAGAAGCTTTTTCTTCTTCTCTTATGAGATTTCTAGTTAGAAGAAAATAAAAAAGAAAAAAAATGGAGTCTTTGTCTAAAGAAATGCGTTGAGAAAGGGCATATGTATAGAACCTTTCAACGAGATAGTGCTTTTTCAACTCTCTCAAAATGGAATCTATTCCAAACATATATGCCATGGTTCCTTACTTCGACAGGGTACAAATATCTAAATTTGATATTTTTAGATACTTTTTCAGACCTATTGCCAATACTAAGTAGCAGTCAAAAATTTGTATCTATTTTTCCTGATATTAGATCGTGCTTATGTGGAAAGTCCCAAGTCCCTCCTTGCCCCCATAGCTTGAGTCATACTTACCCGTTCCTTAGAACGTACTTGCTATGTGCTACGTGATTCATGTAAATCCTTTCCCCGATGACATCCCCATAGCTTGAGTCCAAAGCCCCAAAATTCCTTAGAATTATCTGCTACTTATTATATTACGTGCTTCCGAACCAATGATGTGTAAATCAATGCTAAGATTGATTGATTGAAGGCTCCCAGGTTCTTATTTGCTATGACACATCTAGGCCCTACTCTCGGGTCATGACAAAGATGGTATCAGAGCACTATGTTTATAAATGGTCCTCGGAGTCTAACGTGCCGCATCGAGTAGAGTCTTATTCATGAGTGTGATGCGCGCCATGCCTATGAGTGGGAGGCTATGATGATGTTTTAGGAATTTTCTCACTTCATTGCCTCTTATGTCGTGCTATGAACTATTTTATAAGGTTCTTGAATTGTTAGTGTTCTTGTCGCTCTTTCAGAAAATGCCTCCATGAAGAGCTCCTAGACAGGCCCCAATTTATGAGGAAAAATCCCCTTAAGAGCCTATGGGGGAGCAAGTGACTCATGTTGAATTCCAAAATATTATTGCTATGTTGGCTCAAGTGGTGAACAATCAGGCCCGGTCGGCTAATCTTACTCATGGTAACACCCCAGTTTCTAGGGTGAGGGACTTCACTTTGATAAATCCCTCGGAGTTCTTTGGTTCAAAAGCCGATGAGAATGCCTTGGACTTTGATGATGAGCTCACTAAAGTGTTGAATGTCATGGGTGTGAGTTCCGAAAAAAAAGCTGAGTTGGTTGCTTATCATTTGAAAGATGTGGCTAAGGTGTGGTGCAATCAATGTTTGGTTGAGAAGGTCACTGATATTAAGGTTGATTGAGAAGAGTTCAAGTTTGCTTATCTAGACCATTTTTTTCCTTGATCTTAGGGAGGCCAAGATGATCGAATTCATTAATCTCAAATAAGATGGCATGTCTTTATGTCTTTGAGGGACTATTCCCTCAAATTCACCAAGCTCTCGAAGTATGCTCCCATGCTAGTGGTTGATCCCCATGCAAGGATGCACAAGTTTATTTCTGGGGTCTCTGATTTAGTAGTGAAGGAATGTCACACTGTTATGCCTATTCGGGAGATGGATATTTCCTGGCTTATGACTTATGCTGAACATATTGAGGGTGAGAAACTCAAGGAGAGAAGGATGAATGATTCCAAGAGGGCCCAGTATGATTATGGGTTCTTTAATTCTAGGAGTAGTGGTGGAAATGGCTGATTCCAACAAGGCCAAGGCTCGAATGTGAGGTTTGTCAATGCTAGAGCACCCCCTCCCAAGGCACAAGTTGGGGGTGGACCATTACCTCCTCGATATGGTCAGTGTGGAGGAAATTACTCGAGTGAATGTAGGAAGAATTCGGGTGCTTGCTACAGGTGTGGAAGTATGAACCATAAGGTTGTTAATTGTCCAAAGAACACAAAAAAGGGTCAAGTAGTTCCCGGTGGTCAGGGTCAGCCGAAGGCTCAAGTTGGTGGTGCTCCCAGAAATAATAGGTTTTATGCTCTTCATGCCAGACAGGAGGTGGATGAGGCTCCGGACGTTTTGACTGGTATGTTAAAAGTTTTGAGTTTGATGCTTATGCTTTGCTTGATCCAGGTGCAAATTTATCTTTCGTGACTCCTTTGTTAGCTGTTAAATTTGGTTAGAGTCCTGAAACTTTGAGGGAGATTTATTTGGTTTATACTCCCATGGGTGAGTCTATTATTACCCAGAAAGTGTATCGAGGTTGTCCCATTTCAGTCTTACATAAAGTCTTTCCCGGTGACCTTGTAGAGCTTGAAATGTTTGACTTCGATATTATTCTTGGGATGGATTGGTTGTATGCATTGTATGACTTGGTTGATTGTAGGACTAGACAAGTCAGATTTTAGATTTCTAATGAGCCTGTTTTGGAATAGAAGGGTAGTGACTCCGTTGTTAAGGGTCGGTTTATTGCCTATCTCAAGGCCCGAAAGATGATTTCCAAGGGGTGCATCTATCATATTGTGAGGGTTAGAGATGTGGAGACTGTGTCACCTACTCTTGAATCGGTTCCGGTGGTTAGTGAATTTCCCAAAGATTTGCCCGACATTCCTCCTAAAAGAGAGGTGGATTTTGTCATATATCTCCTTCTGGATACTCAACCTATTTCTATTCCTCCTTACCGTATGGCCTCGACCAAACTAAAAGAGTTGAAGGACCTGTTAGAGAAAGGCTTTATTAGAACTAGTATTTCACCTTGGGGTGCTCCCATGTTGTTTGTAAAGAAGAAGGATGGTTCACTCCAAATGTGTATTGACTATCGACAATTGAAAAAGGTGACCATCAAGAATAAGTACCCATTACCCTGGATAGACGACTTGTTTGATCAACTCCAGGGAGCCACTCATTTTTCAAAGATAGATCTTCATTCGGGCTACCATTAGTTGAAGGTGAGAGAATGTGATATTCCTAAGATAGCTTTCTGAACTCGGTATGAACATTTCAAATTTGTGGTGATGTCATTTGGTTTGACCAATGCCCCGGCGGTGTTTATGAATCTCATGAATCGGGTGTTCAAGCCATTCCTTGATAGTTTTATGGTTATCTTTATTGATGATATCCTGATTTACTCCCGAAATGAGCGAGAGCATATGGATCACTTGAGGTTAGTGCTTCAGACCTTGAGGGAGAAGATGGTATTTGTCAAGTTTAGTAAATATGAGTTTTGGTTGGGAGAAATTGCTTTTATAGTTCATGTGGTATCCGGTGATGGTATTAAAGTTGATCCCAAGAAGATCGAAGCGGTAAAGAATTGGCCTAGACCATTAATCCCTTCTTATATTTGAAGTTTCCTTGGGTTGGCCGGTTATTGTCAAAGGTTTGTTGAGGGATTCTCTTCCATTGCATCCCCGTTGACTAAGTTGACTCACAAGAAAACCAAATTTGTGTGGTCGAATGAGTGTGAGAAGAGCTTTCAAACTTTGAAAGACCGGCTTACGTCGGCTCCTATTTTGACTTTACCAAATGGAATAGATGGGTTTGTGGTGTATTGTGATGCTTCACGGATTGGATTAGAAGGTTTACTTATGCAACATGGTAAGGTGATAGCTTATGCATCTAGACAATTCAAGGTGCATGAACAAAACTACCCAACCCATGATCTTGAGTTGGCAGCGGTGGTGTTTGCTTTAAAGATTTAGAGATATTACTTATATGGATTTCATGTAGATGTTTTCACCGATCATAAGAGTTTGCAATATGTGTTCACTCAAAGAGATCTTAACTTGAGACAAAAGAGGTGGTTGGAACTACTCAAGGACTATGACATGAGTGTTTTATATCATCCGGGCAAGACGAACGCCGTACTGGATGCCCTTAGTAGAATGTCCATGGGATGTTTGTCTATGTTGATGAAGGGAGAAAAGAGTTGGTAAGGGATGTGCACCATTTGGCTAGGTTGGGTGTTAGATTGACTGACTCCGATGATGGCAGTATTTTTGTTGAAAATGGGTTTGAGTCTTTTGTGGTTACTGATCTCAAGGAAAAACAAGATTTGGACTCCTCTTTGGTTGAATTGTAGAAGTTGGTTGCCAAAAATAAGATAGAGGTTTTCTCCCAAGGGGGAGATAGTGTGCTATGGTACCAAGACCAATTGTGTGTTCCGAATATCGACAGCCTAAGAGAGGTTATCATGAGTGAGGCCCATAACTCCTAATATTCTATTCATCTGGGATCCACTAAGATGCATCGGGATTTGAGAGAGGTATATTGGTGGCATGGCATGAAGCAAGACATAGCCAAGATTGTATCGGAATATCCGAATTGCCAACAAGTGAAGGTAGAACACCAAAGGCCCGATGGTTTGACTCAAGACATTAAGATTCCCAATTGAAAGTGGGAAGATGTGAACATGGATTTCATAGTTCGGTTGCCCCGTACTCGTAAGCAATTTGATTCTATATGGGTGATTGTTGATCGAATGACCAAGCCGGCTCACTTTCTACCGGTCAAGACTACTTATAATGTTGAGGATTACGCTAAATTGTATATCTGGGAATTGGTAAGGTTGCATGGCATACCCATATCTATCATATCGGATTGTGGTACACAATTTACTTCTCACTTTTGGAGATCATTTCAAAAAGGGCTTGGCACTAAGGTTAAATTGAGCACCGCTTTCCATCCTCAAATCGATGGGCAAGCTGAAAGGACAATTCAAAATTTAGAGGATATATTGAGGGCTTGTGTGTTAGAGTTCAAAGGAAATTAGGATGATCATCTACCGCTTATCGAATTTGCCTATAATAATAGTTTTCATGATAGCATTGGTATGGCTCAATTTGAAGATTTGTGTGGTAGGAGGTGTAGATCCCCGGTATGATAGTTTTAGTTGGGTGAGATGGCATTGATAGGCCTTGATTTGGTGGTTGAAGCTATAGAAAAGGTGAAGTTAATTAGAGAAAGGTTGAAAATATCTCAAAGTCGCCAAAAATCTTACTCAGATGTTAGGAAGAGAGACCTTGAATTTCATGTGGGTGATTGGGTTTATGTGACGGTCTCACCTATGAAGGGTGTTAGGTATTTTGGTAAAAAGGGTAAGTTGTGCCCCTCGGTATGTCGGGCCATATGAGATTGTTAAGCGGGTTGGCAATGTGGCTTATAGATTGGAGTTGTCTTCGGATATGAGTTCTATTCATCTGGTGTTCCATGTGTCAATGTTAAGGAAGTTAGTTGGTAATCCCAAGGCAATTGTACCTTTGGAGGGTGTTACGGTTGAGGAGAACTTGACTTATGAAGAGGTACCGGTTGAAATCTTGGATAGGTAAGTAAAACAACTTCGAAACAAGGAGGTAGCTTTGGTTAAAGTGCTTTGGAGGAACGACAAAGTGGAGAGTGCTACATGGGAGGTGGAGTCAGACATGATGAGGCGATATCCCTATCTCTTCCAATCTACTCAAGCCTAAGGTACTAGGTTCTATCCTTTTCGAATAGTCCTAATTCTTTATTTCTTGAGTTTCATGGCATGGCATGCATACATGTGCACACAAATGATTTGAATGGTGTTTTGACATCAGTTTTAAGTGACTTTATGGTTTTAAAAAATGAATGATGTATTATGTTTCTATGTTGAAGTGTTTCTTATTTAAGTCAAACCTTTCAAGCCTTATTCTAGCCCATTCGAGGACGAATGTTTCCAAGGGGGAGATGATGTAACAACCCAAAAATTTTTTAACCTTGTAATGCTGACTGAGATCTGATTTGAACCTATCTTGATTGGCTAATGAGCTTCATGAGTCTCTCTTGAGTGGTCGTTTTCAAAGAAATCGCATTCGTTAAGTTTTACTTAACGTCTTGTGGAAGTACTGACTTTAAATAGACATATATCATAGTATCGGAAGAATTGGGAGGTCCACGACCTATCAAATTGAAGCGCTCTGAGTTATATGTTCAACTCATTTGGTTTCACTTGATTCGGAGTTCGGATGAAGAAGTTATGACCTTTTTGGTGAGACTGCCTGAACAGGGACCTTTTCTAGAAATTTGACTGAGGCACACTCTCATGGAAGCCTTCACGGACTGTGTGTCACTTCATGGTTTGTGAGGAGGCCCGTATGACCTCTCATGGTGTGTGGTAAGGTGTTTCGGGATGGTATCGACCTAAGGATTGATTCTATGTATAAGGTTAACATTTCGGAAATCACATCATCAACAAATAGAGGATCACGGACCGTGTGAGGCCTCCTGGCTCGTTAACCAGTCTGTGTAAGGATGCCAGCCAAGGCCCTGGACCAAGTGAGGCTCCACGGACTACTTCATGGTCCATGTGAAGCCTCACAGCCCATGAAGTCGTCCGTATGGTTGCAGAAGGAAAATTTTCTAAGTATGAGATTGTTGTCTTGGACTTTCGTCGATGAGAATTTTTCTAAGTGTAGCCTCATGGTAGGGTTCATGGATCGTGAGTCACTACATGGTCCGTGTAGTTGTCCCTGAAGGTGACTTTTCTAGTTTTTCTTACCCATTTTATTAATGGTTTAATTGTAATTTTGGTTATTTCTAAGGACGTTTTAGACCTCGTAAGCCCTTCTAAACCCCTGAATTAGCCTATACACCCCCATTCAATTCAAATTCTTCCAAACACTTAGAACTATTTTCAAACTCTCTCTTCCAAAGGCTCTCTTCCTAGTGAAGCTTGAAGGTTGGAATTAGAATTCAAAGGAGTCTTCTTATTTAATCTCTCTTCTCTCTAAAGCTTCTTGATTATCAAGGTAAGTGGGATTGATTCATGGTTCTCCTTTCAACCATGAAGACCCAAAACTCCTTTTCTTTAATTTTTATGAAATTAAGCTTACTTTAAATATGGGTCTTTAAATCTATTGTTGATTTGATTAAATTTAAGTATGGGTTGTACCTATTACATGATGTTAAAGTGATTTAAGTTCATGATGAGTCATGAAAATGGGACTCCGATAACGCTTTTAGTTTGGAATTTTTGTGAGTTCTCAAGCAAATTTGTGGGTTTAATATTTTGTTTAGTGGTATTTTGTAGGAATGAGGCTGAGGTATGGATTTGGGCAAGGAAGGAACATAAAATAAGGAAACCGGACTGAGTAAGGTCCACACGGGCACCCTCACAGGTCGTGTGGCTTTACACGGTCCATATGGCAGTCGTCCAGATGAAGGGTGTGCACCACGGACTTAAAGGAAATATAAATGGACTCAAGTGAGGTTTCACGGAAGGCCTCACGGCTCGTGAACCCTCTCACGGACCATGGGTCTGACCGTGTCCTTGCACTTGGGCTTTGCTATGAGGTACTTAAAGGACTGAAGCCAGATATCACCAAAGGCACAACCTACGGAGCTGGTCACGGACCTTGAAGAAGTACATGGTTCGTGTACCCAGCTGTGTGGATGACGTGTTTGAAATAGTGCCCGTTGAAGTAGTGGACGAAATGTTCAAGTGCAACTCCATGTGGCAGTACACGGTCCGTGAGCCATCTGACGAATCGTGAACCATACCGTGGGCCAAAACTTTAGCTTTGCAGAATCACAAGAGGCAATGAAGGACTCAAGGCAAGTCCCACGGTACCTTACATAGACCATGGGAGGGTACACAGACCGTGAATAAGACCGTCTGACCGACGTGGGATACTATGGAAAATATAGAAGATCACGCGAAGTAAAGTCACACGGGACCCACCATGGGTTGTGTGACATCTCACAGACCGTGAATGCAGTCATAAAGAGAGGCAGAATCAACACTAAAATTGCACTGGAATTAGAATTGCCAAATGAAGTCACACGGGACCCATCACGAGCCTTGTGACGTCTCACGGATGATACACCCAAACTCACACCTCAAATGAAGTGTAAAGCGGTTGTTGACCAAATATAGAACCCAACAAGATTTGGGGTCGATCCCACAGGGAATGTGTGAAAATAAAGCTACTAGAACTTAGTCTCACGTGTAATTACTACTTCCGAAATAACAATGCATAATGAAAATGGGAGTTTTGCAGTGATATATAAAAATTAATTATCAAACTTAATCTACTAGTTAACTCTCTACGATGACTACTGAGGTTCAACAATGTCCTTCTAGACTAGGTTTGTGGTCCCCATGACACCAATTCCAATATTCAAACTTAGGGCTTCTACAATAGTGATCACATATACAGAGTAAGCAAATAGTTAACACTTAATTCACCTTCCAGTCCCTCTTAGGTGTATTTCTTTCCTCACCTTCCAGTCTCAAAACATTATACTCATTTTACCCTTGCTTTGCACCCCAGGATACTCTTACCTTTCGGTCTCGAGCACTTAGTCTAGGTTAACAACCCCAAATTCTGCCATGGGAGTCTTTTCCTAATCACTACATCCATCTCGAGCATGTAGTGAAAACAGGGTTACCCTAACGCGTCAACTTATCAAGTTTTAAGTTGAAGTGAAGACATCCTATGATGTATATGACGACCATTCTCGACTTTTACCCTAAATTTGCCTATCTTCTTTGACTATCATGGTTCCCACAACCCTAGTTGTGGGTTTAGCCTAGCATGCTTGAAGAATCCAAATTACAATGAGATGAAGAAATCATGATTAATACTTATGATTGAATAAACAGCGAATTGATGGCTTACAACCACAATCGAATGGATCAAAAGTCACAAATCTTGATAAAAGTAGCTTAAACAATGAAAATATCTCAAAGTTCTCGTGTTCAGCCGTCAACAACGTAAAAAATGACCTAAAATAAATATATATATGACCTAAAAACTAATCCAAATCAAAATAGAAAATTTGGGCATCTGCATGAACGACGACAACTACACGAACCGTGTACAGTTGAACGGTCCGTGCAACCATCTGTGAAACTTCACTTGGACACATTTCTTGAACCGTTTCAGCTAAACTTTTTGCCTCACTCTACGGATGAAGTGACGGGCCGTGTAAAGTCACACGGTCCGTAAGAGGAACCGTGTAACCTTACTTAGCAACCATTTTTGTGCACTCCTCGCCAAAGATTCTACCTCACTTCACGAGTGGCCAAACGGCCCGTGAGAAGCCACACGGCCCGTTAAGGGTCCCGTGTGGTCTCACTTGGTCCCATTTTCTTCACTTTCTCCGTGTTCACTTTCTTTCTCGTCCCACGGTTGATCCAATGGTTCATGAACAGTACCACGACCCGTTACTAGTGTCGTTTGATCTCACTTGGAAGCATTTTCTTGTCCAATTGCAGTCCAACTTTTTGCCTTCCTCCACGGTTAGCTACATGGCCCGTGAAGGCGTAAACGGACCGTTAAGCCTTCTATAAAGAGACGCTTGACTATTTTTAGCTTGGTTCCACTTTTTCAGCTCACTGCCAACCTTCACGAACCTCCTAACGGTCCATGCAAGCTCACACGGCTCGTGAAGGTGACCGTGTGAGGCTAACAATGATATTTTTTGCGTTTGTTTCTTCCTTTCTACTTGTTTCCATGACTCAACCTGATTTCCTGAAAATAACACTAAACACACAAATTTTCTTGAGAACTTACGAAAATTCTAAGTGAAAAGCGTTATCTTAGTTATGTTTTCGCGACTCATCAACACCCTCAACTTAAAATTCTTGTTTGTCCTCAAGCAATGACTAAAACACACAATACAATACACAAGTCCAAGCCCCTAACAGATGTCATACAATAATCCCACACTTAGATTCACACAGCAGAAGCAAACTTAATATATATATGCACCCCAACAAACTTACACAACTCTGGCTAAGCATCATATTACATCCAGTTGATCTACTTATACTCAAGAATCACAATGATTGGCTGGTTTAGCAACACAATCATGCAAGGATGGTGCCCTCACCACAAAGAAGTCTCACACAATGTATATGCTTGCAAAACAGAGACTAGAATGTAGGCACTCACGCTCACAATAGATTTTCAACTGACACACAAGTATAGACTATATGCTTGCCCTTATTTTCACCACCTCAACTCTCGAATAACCTTTTTAGGATCACTATAGGGCTTTTATGGCTTGTAACGTAGGCTCGGGTTAGGGTATAGTATATTTAGGATCAATTGTGACTAAATTTTCCCCTCCAAGACACTACCTTGGCTTAGCCCTCAACTTCTTGTATTGAAGTTCTTATTGTCTCCTACCCCAGATGTTGTAGGGAGCATTGCCACTTTCTTTTTTTCATTTTATATATATCTATTTATTTTATTATATATATTTTTTTCTGTGGCTTCACTTATGTGGATTCACTCCCTCAACTTTTTATTTCGTCTTGTTTTCTTTCATCACTTAACCCTTTTTTCCCCCTTTTACTCTTCCGTTTTCCCTACAATAGCCACCCTTAACTTAGGTTTTTTGCCTATGTTAAGGTGCATAGTGGCTTTTTAACAGGACCAGGGCCAATGAAATTCACCCTCAACTTAGGCGTTGACCTAAGTTGAGATTCACAATGTCCTTGGAGAGACCAGGGCCAAAGTAAAGATTTACATATAAATAAGGAAGGTGGGTTGGGTGAATACAAAGAAAAGGTTCATTAAGGCTCAACTTTTGGTTCAAAGGGAACATTTTCATTTGGTTGGTCAGTTTTAGGCTAAGTGACTATACATAAAAATGGCTAAGATCCTTTCCTAATCCAGTTATTCAATTATTTCATTGGGACTAACCGGGAAAGTTCTAGCTTACAAGTACGTCAATTGAATTAAAATGAATGGGCTCACACATACATGACACACATCCTATGCTATTTAGCACCAACCAACCAAATCATTGTCATTCATTCCACAATCAACTAGACAATGTACGAAATGCTTAACACAACATCACACAAGTTAGTTAGGACAAGATGCATGCACACACAATCACTGTGAATATGGGCCATTATCATAATGCAAACCTAGGGTTATTGCAGACTCTATTACAGACCTATACTTATGCTAATTTCACTACCTAAACATGTCAGTTCTACTAGATAGACCACCTGAGAGAAAAGAAACATGGCAACAAAAACTCCCAGGTGGAAGGAATGCCCTACCCCTACTAAAAAGATAGTGCAATGCCCTAAATACACATAAAGCAAGAAATATAAGAATAAAGGGGGAAAAGGAAATACTTGAGAAGCACTAGGCGTCGGGCTGATCAGTATCATCAGAATGCGACCCCCCAATGGGGTCTTCTCCATCAAAGGGCAGACCTCTCCCGAATGCACTCTCAGATGCTCCATCTTGAGCCGCCTCAAAGGCCATCCTCTCTTGTTCCGCCTGTAAAGCAGCAACCCGTCGGCTGGCTCGAAGCGCTTTGCGCATCTGTCTATCCTCCGCTTCCTCGGGATCCTCAGGAGGGCTGTGGCGCTGGTGGCATTTTTTGTCCTTTCCTTTCCGGTGAGAAGTCTCAAGCGACGCCATAGTGGGAGCAGCAGGTGTCGGAGGGGGAACAACCCAACAACCATCCAAAGATGAAGCAGGAGCTGAAAACAAGTTCAGCAGTGACTCAGCAGGAGAAGGTGGAGGCAGGGCATTATACTTGGCCATAAGCACGGTAATTGGATTCTTTATTTTGGCAACTATTTGGCGATATTAGTCACCTCCCTCCCCGACAAGTTGTTGAACTGCTCATGAAAGTATGTGTCCAAGCCAGTCATCTAGTTTTGGAGAATGGATATCTCTTTTCGAAGCTCAAAGCGGATCGACTCTGTTTGAGTCTGGAGCAGATGCGGCATTCTCTGTACAATCTGATCAACTATGGCCTGGGTCTGCCGCTTCTCATTCACCAGTCGGGCTAGGAACTCATACGGCACATATACATAACCCGTTACCACTGCCACCTATGAAGTGCTACCCCCGACCTGCTCCGATGCCTCACCCTTCGGAGGAATCCCTGTGACACCCTCTAAATCAATTGGTTGTTGCGGGGCTGCTTGAGGAAATATTGGTGGGGCCCTATAGCGCTGCGTCCTCGACTGGAAGAGGGGATTATTGACGTCTTTCATCAGAGCTATATTAACCCCCATAGTAGGAGACATCTTTCGGTCTAGATATTGAGTAGTGGGAACCTAGGCCCACCGGCAGAGGGCTCTAATTAGGCAAGGAAAAGGCAAGGTCAATCGCTCACTGAGTGCCCGATCTCTCATCTCGGTGGTGATGACTCACCCTGCATTAATGAGGTAGCGAGCTATGAGGCATGCCACCAATGAAGCCTGTGACAACTGGAGGGTGTTATCATTGAGAGTGGGTCACAAGCGGGCTCGCACTATGGACCACCAAAACTTAGCATGAAAAGTGAGGGATGCTTTGGTGATAGGGATCCGTGGGTCAATGACCCAAGCAGCTTCACCACCTTGCAGTGCAATCTGCTGCACAATCCAGGTCATGATAGCAAATCTAGAGTTAGGATCCGCCAATAATTCGGCCTCAAAAACCTGGTGGACTTTGGCGGCATACAATCCGTCAGTTGAGGGTCTGTAATCTGGTCCATGCGAAATTTCACAAAGGCTTCTACCGCCGGTTCATCAAAGACTTCTCCAAAATTGCGCACCTATTGTGCAAGTTGTTGAAGAAAGATGCTAAGTTCCAGTTTGATGAAAGTTGCAGACAAGCCTTTATGACTTTGAAGCACAAGTTGATTACTGCATCTGTGGTAGTTGCGCCTGACTGGTCAAATCCATTTGAGATCATGTGTGATGCTAGTGGAACTGCTGTGGGGGTTGTGCTGGGTCAAAAGCACAATAAATACACTGAATGAAGCTCAAAGAAATTACACCATGACCAAGCAGGAGCTGTTGGCAGTAGTGTATGCATTTGACAAATTCCAGGCCTACCTCTTAGGTACAAAGGTAATTGTGTACACTGATCATGCAGCCTTGAGGTACCTCATGGCTAAGAAGAATGTCAAACCAAGATTGATCAGGTGGGTCCTATTGCTGCAAGAGTTTGACTTTGAGCTCCAAGATAGAAAAGGGATCGAGAATCAAGTCGTAGATCATTTATCTAGGCTAGAGGATGAGTCCATGGGAAATGATTGGTTAACCATCGATGACTCATTTCCCGATGAGCAGGTACTAGCCGCTTCTATTGATCTAATTCCTTGGTTTTCTGATTATGCTAACTACCTGGTGAGTGACCTCATGCTTAAGGACCTAACCTCTCACCATAGAAAAATATTTCTCCATGATGTGCGCAGGTACTTATGGGATGAGTCATTCTTGTTCCATACCTGTGCTGATGGGATAATTTAAAGGTGCGTCCCCGAGGAAGAGATGATTAGTGTAATGGAGGCCTGTTATGCTTCCCCAATAAGGGGTCACCATGCTAGTGTCAGGACTGCCAATAAGACACTGCAATGTGGGTACTACTGGCCCACCCTGTACAGGGACACTCATGACCTGGTGCAGGGATTTGATCAATGTCAGCACTAAGGTAATATCTCTAGACGCCAGGAGATGCCCTTGACACCTATCCTAGAGGTTGATATATTTGATGTTTGGGGCATCGACTTCATGGTCCCCTTTGTCAGCTCCTACGACATGAGGTATATCTTAGTGGCGGTTGATTATATCTCAAAGTGGGTAGAAGCGGTGGCATTATCGAACAATAAGAGTAAGAGTGTGGCCCAGTTTCTGAGGCGAAATATCTTTTCTAGATTTGGGCCTATCGAACGGCGTAAAAAACGTCTATTGGTATGTCACCGTACCAATTGGTGTTTGGTAAGGCCTGCTATCTGCTAGTGGATCCAGAACATAAGGCAATCTGGCCTTGAAAAACCTGAACATGAATTGGGAGGAAGCCACAGAGTTGAGACTTGACCAACTCAATCAGTTGGATGAGTTTTGCCTGTACGCGTATGACAGTGCTACACTATACAAAGCCAGGATGAAGGTCCAGTACGATAGGCACATCATACCACACAGTTTTAATGTAGGCAAAAGGGTGTTACTATACAACTTTAGGTTGCGGCTGTTTCCAGGAAAGCTCAAATCTAGGTGGGTTAGACCGTACAAGGTTGTTCAACTATTCCCTCATGGTGCATTGAGGCTTGAAGCTGAAACTGGGCATCGGTTCAAGGTTAACGATCAAGGGTCAAGAAGTACTTAGGTGCTGCTGCTGAAGTCTCCGTAGTGGAGTAGTGCACCTTGACAAAGTCTGAGTAGTCAAGGAGTTACATCATGCTGTGACATTAAATCAAGAACTTCATGGGAGGCAATCCATGCTTGTAAAAAAAAATTATCATTAGTCATTGTTTTTGTAGTCACAGGTACATGCAGGTGTGATGGGGAGGCCCCTGAAGTGGCCCATGGTGGGCACTACACACGTTGGAGCTCAAACTGTGAAAAGTGGGTGAAGGTCAGTGTCACGTCCCTTTACATAGACCGTGTGAGTGACTGTAGATGCACACCTCCAAGTAAGTCTTCAAAACATTCCAAGTCACATCAAATGGATGGACAAAGGGACCGTATGACACCACATAAACCGTGAGGCCAACCGTGAGAATTGATTTGAGGCAACCGCTTCAAGTGACCTCACACGGAAAGCCAGATGAACCATGTAATATCACGAGGGTCGTGTGTCCAACTGTGAGAAGCCGCAAGTACCAAGGGGAATCAAACGGTATTAAAAATGGATTGTGTCACGTGTCATGGTCCGTGTAGCAATCTGTGAAGTGGGGTTGACCAGTTGGACCAGTCAAAATTGATTCCATTTAACACCTCACCCACCCCATTCCTCATTTTTCCTACTTTTCTCATCTACCTCACCCATATTCTCTTAACCCTTCCAAAATCTCTCTCTTTCGTTACGAAGTACAGATTCTTCTCATGATTCGAAGAGCAATCCATGGTTTGGATCTTTATTTTTTTGCACAACTGTCAAGTTTCATTCAAATTCAAGTAAGTGGACTTTGCTTTCTTCTTCTTTTGAGTGTAATTAAATTTGCATGTGCCTATACTTGTGCAAATTTATGATTTAGGTTTTAATTTGTGAATTGGAATGGTGGATTGCGTAGAGTGAGGGGTTGATAGTTGATCTCCACCATTATTGGTCCCTAGAAGGTCCCCTATGAATGTGAGGTGAAATTAGGACGTAGTTGTCATTTTATTGTGCAAATCATAGGTGTTTTACTTGACATGGGTGTAGAATAGTCCTAGGAACCTGATCTGTACACCAAATCCATGGATCTGTGAAGTGACTGTTGGAATTTTTCTAGATGGCTTACTCACGGTGCCTTTCACGGGTCGTGTGCCTTCACAAGGATCGTGTCACGGTCCGTTGGGTTAAGCCTTGCAAAAATTGTCAGACTCTACCCTCACGGTGCATCCCACGACCCGTGTGTTACCTCATGGTTCATGTGAGGTCTCGTATAGAGGGTACCCTCCCGGAACTCCTCAAGTCCTGTCAAATGGCCCACCTAACTGCCCATGGCATATCACACGATCCGTGTAGAGGCCCCATTCAGGTATCGGGTCTCACTGCACCTCAATTCTGTTCACACGGACCACCTCACGTCCCATGTCACGGCATACGGTCCGTGTAGAGGTCCCGTCCAGGTGTCACTTCTCCCAGCACCCGAAGTCTGGTCAGACAACCCACTTCACAGCCCGTGGCACGTCACATGATCCATGTAGGTGTTCGTCCAACTGTACTCTGTGTCTTTCTTTGTTATTTATTTCAATAGCATTGATTTCAATTTGTGTACTTTGAATTGGTGCAATTCCTCTATGATAGACCGGGTGATGCCACTCTTAACGGTTTTTTTCACTCGTTGTACTGCAGGGGAATTTTGAGTACCCATTAGCATGTCATCCTTAAAGGACCAAAAGTTCTTACCGTGTTTTGCTCTGTTGCCTGCAAGTCTCATGGGTCCTCACCGAACGTCTGCACCCCCTAGGGAAGAGCTCGAGTCTCGATTGCATAATTCTCCAAGCGAGTCCTCCAGCCACCGGATGGGATCGTCGCTGAGGAGGAAGATGTTACCCCGGAATACGAAGAGGAAGAGCGTGTCTCCACTTCTAAGGGTCCTCAACATGATGGCATCGCGAAGGTTTAGCTCCGAGACAGTGATGATGATGCCATCCATTATGTTGTCTCTCGGGCTCCAGATGATGAAATGGCCAAGTATCTCATTTTATTTCTCCGAGCCCATTGGACCACCCTGGGCAGAAAAGACATATTTTCTTATGGACTGCATAACGGTTCCGGGGGGTTCTAGTGGCGGCCTGTTCTGTCAAAATATCGAGGGTTGTAGATAACCTGGATGCGGTACCAGAAATCAAAGTTGCATTAGAGTTCCACTAATTTGGGTGGATGACTAAGAATCCAGGTTTCCACAAGTCAACCCTCATTCAGGAATTTTATTCCTCCTATGCAACTGATTTGTTGAATTTTGTAGGGGGCGAGTCCAAGAATCTTCGCCGACATATGGCCATGAAAGTGTCCCAACTGGAGCATATTTCTATTAGAGGTCAGGAAGTGAATATGTTTTAGGCCACCATCAACAGGTTCTTGCATGGGGCCGACTATACCGCGCAAGCTGATGAGCTTTATGCAGCTAAAGTCCAACAAGTTTTTGAGGAGGCGCTGCTGGCTGATCCTGAGTCTAGAGTTGTTGTGGTGTCATGGATTGCACAACAGATAGCATTACAAGGTGCAGAAGCTACTTAGGTCACCAACCCGAAAATCCTCATTACAAAGGCCTCCCTCACATTTCAAGCCAAGTTTTGGTGGTCTGTGGTACGTGTCCGCCTGCGTCCTACCTTAAATGACAACACCCTCCGATTATCGTAGGCCTCACTGGTAGCATGTCTCATTGCTCGCTATCCTATTAACGCGGGTCGGGTCATTGCTACTGATATGAGGGACAGGGCATTGAGTGATCGGGCTTCCTTCCCATTTCCCTGTTTGATTAGAAGTCTCCACAGGTGGGGTCGTGTCCCCACCACCAAGTATCTAGATCGAAAGATTTTTTCTTCTTCGGTGGTCAACATCGCCTTAATCAAAGATATCAACAATCCTCTCTTCTGGACAAGGTCTCAGCGGTATGGTGGCCCAACTATGTTTCCTCAAGCCGCCCCACAACAACCCATGGACTTTGAGAGATTTGTGAGCATTCCACTAATGGGTGAGACATCGGAGCAGCCCGAGGGCATCAGTTCATAGGCACCTATGACACCGGGATATGTCTATGTCCCCTACGAGTTTCTGGCCAGGTTGGTTAATGATCAGAGACAAACTCAGGCCATAGTGAATTAGATTGTTGAAAGGATGCCATAATTAGTCCAGACCCACGTGAATCAAGCTTTGGAATCGCTCTGTGCTGATCTTCGAAACCAGATAGTGGTTCTCGAGAACCAGGTGAATAACTTAGAAGGTTACTTCAATGAGTTATTCAATAGCTTGTCTGGTTTGGAGGCAGCTAATATTATGAACACGGTCGCAGAGATGAAGAAATAGACAGTCGTGCTCATTGCTAAATATAACGCCCCACCTCCACCTCCTCCAGTAGAGTCACTGATGAACCTGTTTGCAGCCCCAACCCCTACACCATATTTAGGAGATTATTGGAGTGTTCCTCCAGCACCACCTACTGCCACAACTCGAGGCCTCTAGGAGTAAAAAGAAAGAGAAAAAAAGGTCTCAACATCATAGCCCACCGTCGAATGCAAAGGAGGCGGAGGAGAAGTAGTTCCGCAAGGCGCTTAGAGCTCAAAGGCGGGTTACTGCGGCATAGGCAGAACAAGAGTGGCTTGCTTATGAGGCGGTGGTAGATGGAGCTTCTAGGAGTTATTTTGGCCAGGCCCCGCGCTTTGATGGAGACGACCCCACTAGGGGGTCGCACCCTGGTGATGTTAATCAGCCCGACGCCAAGGGCGTCTCAGGTATGTCCTTCCCCTTTATTTTGATATTTTTTATTTTTTGTGCATTGAGGGAATTGCACCATCTTTTTGGTGGGGGTAGGGCATTCTTGCCGCCTGGGAGTTTTTGTTGTCATGTTTCTTTTCTCTCAGGTGGGACTATCTAGTAGAACTGACATGTTTAGGTTGTACTGTTTGCATAAGTATAAGTCTTGATATAAGTCTATAATAACCTATGATGTATGTGACTAAGCCACCCAAAACATGTATGTGCATGCACCACATCCAGTCTAACTTGTGAGATCTCTATAGAGCATTACTATACCTTTTAGTTCGTATTTTGATAAAGTATGATTGTGTTGGTTAAAACACTAAATAGTGTAAGATATGTGTCATGTGCGTGTGAGACTATTTGTCTAAATTCTACTGACACGCCTGTAAACTAGAACTTTCCCGGTTAGTCCCACTAGAACAATTGAATAACTAGATTAGGAAAGGATCTTAGGCCATTTTTATGTGAAGCCACTCAGCCTAAAATAAACTAACCAAATAAAGTTGTTCCCTTTGAACCAAAAAGTTGAGCCTGAATAAGCCATTTCTTTGTTATCACCCAATGCATATCCCTTGAATGTTTGTGAATCCTTACTTTGGCCCTGGTCTCTCCAAGGACATTGTGAACCTTAAGTTAGGTCAATACCTAAGTTGAGGGTGATTTTTAATGGTGCTGATCCTTTTGAAAAGATATTGTGCACCTCAGCCTAGGCAAAAAACCTAAGTTGAGGGTGGCTACTAAGGAAAAAGCAAAAAAATGAAAAGGAAAAAAAAGTTAAGTGATGGAAAGAAAAGAAAGTTGGGAGTGAAACTACAAAGGAAAATAAAAATAAAAACAAAAAAAATGGTGATGCTCCCAACAACTAAGAGAGTAGGGGACAATAAGAATTTGGGTGCCGGAAGTAAAGGGCTGAGCCAAAATAGTGTCTTAGAGGGGTAAATTAGTCACTTTAATCTTAAATGTACCACACCCTAACCCAAGTCTACGTTACAAGCTGTAAAAGTCCTAACGTGATCCTAATAAGGTTATTCAAGAGTTAGAGTGGCGAAAACAAGGGCAAGCATATGGTATGTACTCGTGTGACAATTGAAAATATTTTGTGAGTGTGAATGTCTACATTCCAGTCTCTGTATTATATGTATATGCATGAGTGAGACTTCTTTGTAGTGAGGGCACTATCCATGCACTATTTGGTTGCCAAACCAACTAAATCTTCTTTGTTCTTGAGGTTGTGTGGACCAACTGGATATGATGTGATGCCTAGGATGATCTACGTAAGTCTGTTTGGGTGCATGCGCATGTTGAGTTCACTTTCTGGGTGTGTGATTAATTTAGGGGTTATTGTATGATTCCTTGTGTGTCGTGATGTATGTTATAGTTATTGCTTGAGGACAAACAATATTTCTAAGTAGAGGGTGTTGATGAGTCATGAAAATGCGACTCCGATAACGCTTTTAACTTAGAATTTTTGCGAGTTCTCAATCAAATTTGTGGGTTTAATATTTTGTTTAGTGGTATTTTGCAGGAATGAGGCTGCGACATGGATTCGAACAATAAAGGAACATAAAATGAGGAAACCGGACTGAGTAAGGTCTACATGGGCACCCTCACGGACTGTGTGGCTTTACACGGTCCGTATGGCAGTCGTCCAGATGAAGCGTGTGCACCACAGAATGAAAGGAAATAGAAATAGACCAGAGTGAGGCTTCGTGGAAGGCCTTACGACTCGTGAACCCTCTCACGGATCATAGGTCCAACCGTGGCCTTGCACTTGGGCTTTGCCAGGAGGCACTCAAAGGACTGAAGTCAGATATAAACAAAGGCACAACCTAAGGAGCGGGCCACCGACCATGAATAAGTACACGGGTCGTGTACCCGACCGTGCGGATGACGTGCTTGAAATAGTGCCCGTTGAAGTAGTGGATGAAACGTTCAAGTGCAACTCCATGTGGCAGTACATAGTCTTTGGGCCATCAGACGGATCGTGAACCATATCGTGGGCCAACACTTTAGCTTTGTAGAATCACAAGAGGCAATGAAGGACTCAAGACAAGTCCCACGGTACCTTACACAGACTGTGGAAGGGTACATGGACTGTGAATAAGACCATCTGACCGACGTGGGGCACCATGGAAAATACAAAGGATCACGCGAAGTGAAGTCATATGGGACCCACTACAGGTCGTGTGACATCTCACAGACCGTGAATGCAGTAGTAAAGAGAGGTAGAATCAATATTGGAATTGCACTGGAATTGGAATTGCCAAGTGAAGTCACACGGGACCTGTCACGACCCGTAAGTAGGGCCTAGATGTGACATGGTGAAGAAGAACCCGAGGGTGCTCGATCAATCCGTCATAGCATCATCACACACATCATCGGTTCAAACGCGCGTACAATAAACAAATAGTACATAAGTCTAGGGAATTCTGGGGCTTTGGACTCAAGTTATGGGAATGTTGTCGGGAATGGGATAAGCATGAATCACATAGCACATAGCAAATATGTTCTAAGAGGCAGGTAAGTATGACTCAAGCTATGGGAGCAAGCAAGGGTTAGAGACTTTCCACATAAGCACATTCCCAATCCAAACATGTCATAATAGCATAAGCAGAAACGGAAACATAACATAAGATATCATCAATTAACATAGATAGTCATATCATTACAAGTATCATATAGCATAAGGTTCAATAGAGTCGATATGTCCAAATGCCTCTACATAGGATAAGATGGGGCCTCGACATAATTCGGGTTCTCCCTCAAATCATAAGTAAAGAAACATAAGTAAAGACATAGGTAGATGAAATGGGATGTTGCCCTTGGAACATAGGACTCACCACAAGAAACACTTCAAATCATATCTAGATGTCCAATGGTGGAAGAAAATCGTCGCCGGTCCCTACATGGTTAGAACATGTAGACAAAGAGTATGGGTTAGCACATAATAATGCACTAAGTATGTGGGCATGCAAATGAATATGAATATGGGCCTACAACCAACTAGATGACAAGCGAACATACATAGAAGGAGAATATAGGAAAAGATAGTATATCAATATGCCATGAATCCATGATGCATGAAATGCCATAAAGCATATAGTATAGGGGATGTGACCATAATCGACATCCAAACTTTTGTGAGCTACAACATGAACTTGCCCGATGAGACCACTCATCGGATCGGAGAAAATTACTTGTCAAAGGTAATCTACACACCTTACGACCCGGTCATTTCAGTTTGATAGCCACCTTCCTTACGAAACGATCATTTCAGAAGGGTTTACATAACATATCATATCATAGCATAGCATACCTTACGGGCCTCCCATTTCGGTTGCATGACCTATGTTGGCACATAGTTTCGGGAAAGGAGTAGGACCCTTAGGGATAGCCCACTTACTACTCCAATCCTTCTCGGTACTAAGTCATCACCCCACAAGAATACGCATACAGATACATACTTTTAAAATGGAACGGAAATACTTGACATCATAATCATGCATACTTAGGCTTAAAGGACAAATCACTTGTTTTACTTTCATGCATACTTCATCAAAGGTCAAACCCATTTCATAGTCATTCTTCATTGGGCTAAAAAGTCAAATACACTTTCATATCAAACTTCATGCATAAGAGTAGCTTCATACTTGTCAAATCATATTGGTGTAAACACCCATAGTTGCTCAAAGAGACAAATCATAGACATTATGTGATCACATTCTTGTCATAACCCATACTTGTTCAAAATCATAGTCATAAACATATTTGGGACTTAGCCCACATAAATATCCTTCATAAAAATCCATCAACAATTAAAATTCAATCATCATTACCCATGCATAATCTTAAAGCTTAAAGGGACATGCATAATTATACCATCTTCAAATCAGAGGAATTCCTTAATTAGGGGCTTAATTAATCATGAAATAATTAAATAAGAACAACCCGCACTTCAATTTCACTAAATGATCCTTAATTTAAAATACCCAATTTAAGAATAATCTTAATTCATCAAAAAATTTAAGAAAAGATTTTGGGTCTTCATGGTTGAAAGAGAAAACATGAATCAAACCCACATACCTTGAATTTAACATTAAGATTGAGAAGTTTCTGATGAAGAATTGAATTTCCTCCAACTTTAAACTTGGTCTTCAATGGCGGACGAGAGAAAATGAGAGAATTGGAAGATGAATTTGAAGGCTTGAATGAACAGAACGAGATTAGGGTTTAATTTAGGGGTTTTAGGAGACTTTAGAAAGGCTAAAATAGCCCTAGAATAATTAAAATTACCAATTAACCATTAATAAAATGGAGCAATTAACTAAAATAGTCGCTGACAGAAGCACCCACACGGTCTGTGTAACAGTTCATGGACCGTGAAACCCACCGTGTGACTTTACTTGGTTTGTGTCTTGGCTTGAAATTTGGGACAACTTTCTGGATCACTTCACGACAGGACTCATGATCCGTGAAGCTGCACATGGATTGTACACTGGTACGTGGAGCCTCACTTATCCTTGAGTCCTGGCCTTGGGGTCTCACGAGTTTCTGGACCACTCCACGGAAGATTTCATTGATCATGAGGTGTCACACGGACCGTGAAGTGATTAGTGGAGCCTTACTTGGTTCCGACCTTGGTCCATCACCTAGCCCCACTTTCTGGATCAACCCACGGACACCCTCATGGGCCATGAGCCTTCCCACGGCTCGTGACCCCTTCTGTATGGCCCTACCTTAGCCAACTTTGGCCTCCCTTTTCCAGAACACTTTGGGCCACAGACAGTCCTACTGAAATGGCCATAACTTCAACATATAAACTCCGATCTGAGAAAAACCAATTGTGTTGCAAAGATTACTAGAAGAGCTTCGTTTTGATAGGTAATAGTCCACACAATTCATCCCATACCAAGAGATATATCCATTCAAAGTCAGTCCTCCTATACGATTTCACACAAACCTCTTCCAACACGATTTCTTTGAATACGGTCACTTAAATAGAATCCATGATCATCACTACACACCCATAACAAGTTCAAAACGGACCTTGATCCACTAGTACAAGTTCAAAAAATTTTGGGTCGTTACATCATCTCCCCTTGGAAACATTCGTCCTTGAATGAGATGGACCACGACTTAAGTAAGTCAAGCAAGCAAGAAACATTTTCATCATAACTTATAACAGATCATGCATCATTTTCAAAGCAATTTAAAACTCATGTCAAAACATCATTCAAATTATTGTGTGCTCACATATGCATGCAATGTCATAAAACTCAAGAATTTAAAGAATTAGGACCATTAGAAGGGATAGAACCTAGTACCTTAGGCTTGAGTAGATTAGAAAAGATATGGGTATCTCTCTATCATGTCTTCCTCTGCTTCCCACGTAGAACTCTCCACTTGTTGGTTTCTCCAAAGCACCTTAACCGAAGCCACCTCCTTGTTGCGAAGCCGCTTCACTTGCCTATCCAAAATTTTAACTGGTACCTCTTCATAAGTCAAATTCTCTTCAACCATCACACCCTCCAAAGGTGCAATTGTCGTAGGGTCACCAACCAATTTCCTCAACATCGAAACATAGAACACCGGATGTATAGAGCTTATCTCCGGAGGCAAATCCAACCTATAGGCTACATTGTCAACCCGCTCACAACCTCATATGGTCCGACATACCGAGGGCTCAACTTGCCCTTTTTACCAAATCGCATGATGCCTTTCATAGAAGATACCTTCATATAAACCCAATCACCTACATGGAACTCGAGATCCCTCTTCCTAACATCCGAATAAGACTTTTTGTGACTTTGAGTTGTCCTCAATATCTCCCTAATCAACTTCACCTTTTATATGGCCTCAACCACCAAATTTGGGCTTAACAATGTCGTCTCACCTACCTCAAACCAACCCACTAGGGATCTACACCTTTTACCATACAAAGCTTTGAATGGAGCCATACCAATGCTAGCAAGAAAACTATTATTATAGGCAAACTCAATGAGCGGTAGATGATCATCCCAATTTCCTTTGAATTCTAACACACAAGCCCTTAACATATCCTCCAAGGTTGGAATTGTCCTCTCTGCTTGCCCATCAGTTTGGGGATGGAAATTCGTGCTTAATTTGATTTTAGTACCAAGTCCCTTGTGAAATGACCTCTAAAAGTGAGAAGTGAATTGAGTACCACGATCTGATATAATCGATCTCGGTATACCATGCAACCTCACCAATTCCCAAATGTACAATTTAGTATAATCCTCGGCACTATAAGTAGTATTGACCGGTAAGAAGTGAGTCGACTTAGTCATTCGGTCAATAACAACCCATAACGAGTCAAATTGTTTATGAGTACGAGGCAACCCAACTATGAAGTCCATATTCACATCCTCCCACTTCCAAGTAGGAATTTCAATATCTTAGGTTAGGCCATTGAACCTTTGGTGTTCAACTTTTACTTGTTCGCAATTTGGACATTCCGATACAAATTTGGCTATGTCTTTCTTCATGCCGTGCTACCAATATGACTCTTTCAAATCTTGATGCATCTTAGTAGATCCCAGATGAATAGAATATTGGGAATTATGAGCTTCACTCATGATAGTCTCCTTTAAGCCGTCAACATCCGGAACACACAATCGATTTTGGTACCGTAGCACACCATCTCCCCTTTGGGAGAAAACCTCCACCTTCCCTTGGGAAACCAATTTTTTAACTCCACCAAGGAAAGATCTAAGTCTTGCTTTGCCTTAACATCTATCACCACCGAAGACTCGGATCTTCCTCGAACAAAGATACCACCATTTTCTGAGTCGGCCAGCCTAACACCCAATCTAGCCAACCAGTGCACATCCTTCACTATCTCCTTTTTCCCTTCATCCACATGCTACACACTCTCTATGGATAACCTACTAATGGCATCTGCCACAATATTCGCCTTGTCGGGATGATAAAGAACACTCATGTCATAATCCTTGAGAAGTTTCAACCATCTCCTTTGTCTCAAGTTAAGATCCCTTTGAGCGAACACATATTGCAGACTCTTGTGATCAGTGAAAATATCCATATGAAACCCATACAAGTAGCATCTCCAAATATTCAAAGCAAATACCACCGTCGCCAATTCAAGATCATGGATCAGATAATTTTGCTCATGCACCTTCAATTGCCTTGACGCATAAGCTATCACCTTGCCATGTTGCATAAGCACACAACCCAACCCAATTCGTGAAGCATCACAATACACCACAAATCCATCTAACCCATTGGGAAAGGTCAAAACAGGAGTCAATATGAGCCAATCCTTCAAAGTCTGAAAAATCTTTTCACACTCACTCATCCACACAAACTAAGCCTTCTTCTGAGTCAATTTGGTCAACGGAGATGCAATGAAAGAAAATCCTTCAACAAACCTCCGGTAATAGCCAGCCAATCCAAGGAAGCTTCGAATATCTGATGTAATCAACGGTCTAGGCCAATCTTTCACCACTTCAGTTTTCTTAGAATCGACCTTAACGCCATCATCGAACACCACATGACCAAGAAATGCAACTTCTCCCAACCAGAATTCACACTTGCTAAATTGGAAAAATAATTTCTTTTCCCTCAAAGTTTGAAGCACTAACCTCAAGTGCCCCATATGCTCGTGTTCACTCCGGAAGTAAATTAGGATATCGTTAATGAAGACCACCACAAAATTGTCAAGGAATGGCTTAAATACCCAATTTATGAGATCCATAAATACCGCCGGAGCATTGGTCAATCCAAACGACATCACCAAAAACTCAAAATGACCATAACAAGTCTGAAAGGCCATCTTCGGGATATCACATTCGCTTCCCTTCAATTGATGGTAACCCGAACGAAGGCCTATCTTAGAAAAAATGAGTAGCCCCTTGGAGTTGATCAAACAAGTCATCAATTCTGGGCAACGGGTACCTATTCTTGACGGTCACCTTATTCAATTGCCGATAATCAATACACATTCGGAGAGACCCATTCTTTTTCCTTACAAATAACACGGGAGCACCCCAAGGTGAAATACTTGGTCTAATGTAACCCTTCTCCAACAAGTCCTTCAATTGATCCTTCAACTTTTTTAGTTCGGTCGGAGCCATACGATAAGGAGGAATGTCAATAGGTTGAGTATCTGGAAGAAGATCTATACCAAAATCCACTTCTCTATCGGGAGGTGTTATCGAGAAACTCATTAACCACCGGAACCGATTCAAGCTTAGGTGACTCACCCTCCACGTCTTTAACCCTTACAATATGGTAGATACACCCCTTACTAATCATTCTTCAGGCTTTGAGGTAGGAAAAAAACTGACCCTTAACCACGGAATCACTATCTTTCCATTCCAACACCGGTTCATTAGGAACTTGAAATTTGAATCATCTAGTCATACAATCAACCAAGGCATACGAGGCATGCAACCAATCCATCCCAAAAATAACATCAACTTCATACATCTCAAGTTCTACAAGATGACCCAGGAACACTTTATGCAAAACGGAAACAGGACAACCTCGATACACTTTTTGGGCAATCATAGATTCACCCATGGGAGTATACACCGAATAAGGTTCCCTTAGAGTTTCAGGAATCAAACCAAACTTAACAACCAAAAGAGGAGTCACAAAAGATAAATTTACACCGAGATCAAGTAAAGCATAAGCATCAAAATCAAAGATTTTTAACATATCAATCACGACGTTCGGAGCCTCATCCACCTCCTATCGGTCATGGACCACCCCCAATCTGTAACTTAGGAGGAGGCACCCTTGGGTTAGCAGACCTTGCATTTGAACCTTGGCCCTGTTGGAAATGGCCAAATTTGCCACCACTCTTAGAGTTGGAGAACCCACCATCTTGCTGGGCTCTCTTAGAGTCATTCACCCTTCGCTTCTTGAGCTTTTCACCCTCAATTTGTTCAGCATAGGTCATGACCCAAGAAATATCCATGTCCCTAATGAGCATAGCAGTGTGACATTCCTTCACAACCAAGTCAGAAATACCTGAAATAAACATGTGCATTCTTGCACGGGGATCAGCTACTAGCATAGGAGCATACTTTGAAAGCTTAGTGAACTTGAGAGAATAGTCCCTCACAGTCATGCTACCTTGCTTGAGGTTAATAAATTCAGTCATCTTGGCTTCCCGAAGTTCAAAGGGGAAGAAACGATCCAGAAAAACTGTCTTGAACTCTTCCCAACCAACCTTGATATCCTCAGTTCTTTCCATTAACCACTGGTTATACCATAATTGAGCCACATCCTTCAGTTGATACGCAGCTAACTCATCCCTCTCCTCAGATCTGACACCCATAAAGGTCAACACCTTTGTGAGCTCATCAATGAACTCCTGGGCATCCTCAATAATCTTTGAACTAAATAATTCCAGAGGGTTCATCCGAGTGAAGTCCCTCACCCTAGAGGCTGCAGTATCACCATTCAAGGGATTAGTTAGTCGGGCTTGGTTAGCCACCACTTGAGCCAACATAGACACCACATTTTGAAACTCGGCGTGAGTCACTGTTTCCTCCATAGGCTCATGAGGGGCTCGTTCCTCATGGACAGGAGCCTGTCTAGAAAGAGAAGCTCTTTTGGGAGGCATTTTCTGAAAGAGCAACAAGAACACCCTATTTCAGGAAAATCTTTCACAACAGCTCAAAGCATGACATAAGGGGACAATGAAGTGAGAGAATTCCTAAAACATTGTCATAGCCCCTCGCTCATAGATATGGCGCGCATCACACCCACGAACAAGACTCTAAGTGATGCGGCATGTTGGACTCCGAGCATCATTTACAAACCTAGGGCTTTGATACCATCTTTGTCACGACCCGTGAGTAGGGCCTAGATGTGACATGGAGAAAGAGAAACTGAGGGTCCTCGATCAAGCTATCATAGCATCATCATACACATCATCAGTTCGGAAGCGCATATAATAAATAAATAGCACATAAGTCTAGGGGATTCTGGGGCTTTGGACTCAAGCTATGGGGATATTGCCGAGAATGGGATAAGCATGAATCACATAGCACATAGCAAATATGTTCTAAGGGGTGGGTAAGTATGACTCAAGTTATGGGGGCAAGCAGGGGTTAGAGACTTTCCACATAAGCACATTTCCAAGCCAAACATGTCATAATAGTATAAGCGGAAATGGAAACATAACATAAGATATCATCACTTAACATAGATAGTTATATCATTACAAGTATTATATAGCATAACGTTCAATAGAGTCGATATGTCCAAATGCCTTTACATAGGATAAGACGGGGCCTCAAGATAATCCGGGCTCACCCTCAAGTCATAAGTAAAGAAACATAAGTAAATACATAGGTAGATGAAATGGGATGTTGCCCTTGGAACATAGGGCTCACCACAAGCAACACTTCAAATCGTAGCTAGATGTCCAACGGTGGAAGTAAATCATCGCCGATCCCTACATAGTTAGAACATGTAGACAAAGAGTATGGGTTAGCACATAATAATGCACTAAGTATGCGGGCATGCAAATGTATATGAACATGGGCCTACAACCAACTAGATGACAAGGGCACATACATAGAAGGAGAATATAGAAAAGGATAGTATATCAATATGCCATGAATCCATGATGCATGAAATGCCATAATGAATATAGTATAGGGGATGTGACCATAACCGACATCCAAACTCATGTGAGCTACAACATAAACTTGCCCAATGAGGCCTCCTATCGGATCAGAGAAGATTATTTGCCAAAGGTAATCTACACCACACCTTACGACCCGATCATTTTGGTGTGATAGCCACCTTCCTTACGACCCAGTCATTTTGGAAAGGTTTACATAACATATCATATCATATCATAGTATACCTTACGGGCCTCCCATTTCGGTAGCATGACCTATGTTGGCACATAGTTTCGGGAAAGAAGTGGGATCCTTGGGTATAGCCCACTTACTACTCCAATCTTTCTCGATACTAAGTCGTCACCCCATAAGAATACGTATATATATACATGCTTTTAAAATAGAACGGAAACACTTGATATCATAATCATGCATACTTAGGCTTAAAGGCTAAATCACTTGCTTTACTTTAATGTATACTTGATAAAAGGTCAAACACATTTCATAATCATGCTTCATTGGGCTAAAAAGCCAAATACACTTTCATGTCAAACTCCATGCATAAGAGTAGCTCCATACTTGTAAAATCATATTGGTGTAAACATCCATAGTTTCTCAAAGAGCCAAATCATAGACATTAAGTGATCATATTCTTGTCATAACCCATACTTGTTCAAAATCATAGTCATAAATATATTTGGGACTTAGCCCACAGCAAAATCCTTCATGAAAGTCCATGTTCATGCATGCAACTTCATGATTGATAATAAAAGTAATATGGGTAATTGGAATTCATAAATTAAATCCAATTTAAGAAGAATCCACATGAAATTCAAAGATAAATCAACAATTAAAATTCAATCATCATTACCCATGCATAATCTTAAAGCTTAAAGGGACATGCATAATTGTACCTTCTTCAAATCAAAGGAATTCCTTAATTATGGGCTTAATTCATCTTGAAATAATTAAATAAGAATAGCTCACACTTCAATTTTACTAAATCATCCTTAATTTAAAATACCAAATTTAAGAATAATCTTAATTTATCAAAAATTTAAGAAAAGATTTTGGGTCTTCATGGTTGAAAGAGAAACCATGAATCAAACCCACATACCTTGAATTTAACAAGAAGATTGAGAAGTGTCTGATGAAGAATTAAATTTCCCCCAAATTCAAGCTTGGTATTCAATGGTGGATGAGAGAAAATTGAGAGAATTGGAAGATGAATTTGAAGGCTTGAATGAACAAAAGGGGATTAGGGTTTAATTTAGGGGTTTTAGGAGACTTTAGAAAGGTTAAAACGGCCATAGGAATAATTAAAATTACCAATTAACCATTAATAAAATGGAGCAATTAACTGAAACGGTCGATGACGGAAGCACCCACACGGTCCGTGTAACAGTTCACAAACCGTGAAACCCACCGTGTGACTTCACTTGGTTCGTGTCTTGGCTTGAAATCTAGGACAAATTTCTGGATCACTTCACAACAGGACTCACGGTTCGTGAAGCTGCACATGGATCGTACATTGGTCTATGGAGCCTCACTTAGCCCAGAGTCCTAGCCTTGGGGTCTCATGAGTTTCTGGACCACTCCACGAAGGCATTCACAGACCATGAGGCATCACACGGACCGTGAAGTGGTCCGTGGAGCCTTACTTGGTTCCGACCTTGGTCCATCACCTAGCTCCACTTTCTGGATTAACCCACGGACACCCTCATGGGTCGTGAGCCTTCTCACGGCTCGTGACCCCTCCCGTATGGCCCTGCCTTAGCCAACTTTGGCCTCTCTTTTCCAAAATACTTTCAGCCACGGACAGTCCCCTAAAACGGCCATAACTTCTACATACGAACTTCGATCTGAGCAAAACCAATTGTGTTTCGAAGATAACTCGAAGATCCTCATTTTGATAGGTCATAGTCTACATATTTAATCCCATACCGAGAGATATATCCATTCAAAGTTTATCCTCCTATACAATTTTACACAAAACTCTTCCAACACGATTCCTTTGAATACGGCCACTTAAATAGAATCCATAATCATCACTACATAGCCATAACAAGTTCAAAATGGACCTTGATCCACTAGTACAAGTTCAAAAAATTTGGGTCATTACAGGACCCACCATGGGTCATATGACGTCTCACGGACCGTGAATGTAGCCGTGAAGGGAAACAGTGGAAATTTGGATAACGCCAAGTGAAAGTACACAAACCGTGTGATGGACCGTGAAGTGTCTCACGGTCTGTGTAGTGTCTCACGGTCCGTGTAGTCGTCGTTGACCATGCTAAAAGTTAGTTTTCCTATTTTACTTCGGTTTAGGTTTTCTTTAATATATATATACATTTTTCTTTCATTTTTCATAATTAAGAACTGTTGGATACAAAGTTGAGTGAGAGAATGAAACTTTTGAAGGTTCTTCATCTAATTCATGGGTTTTCATCCGCATATTCGTGATTGTAATCTATGAATTATTTGTGTATTCAATTGTAAGTTCTATTTATGATTTCTTCATCTTGTTCTAACTTGATTTATTCAATTATTCTAGGCTAAACCCACAACTAGGGTTGTGAGAATCATGATAACTAACTAAGATAGGGTGATTGTCATATACATCATAGGAATTCTTCAATTTAATTTATATCATAATGAGTCGACACATTATGGTAGACATGTATTCATTGCATGCCTGAGAGGTATGTAGTGATTAGGAAAAGAATTCTATGACAGAATTCGGGATTGTTAACCTAGTCTAAGTGCTCTAGACTGGAAGGTGAGAGCATCCTGGGGTCCGTAGCAAAAGGGGCAGAAGGGGTAAACGTTCTAAGACTGGAAAATGATGAATGAAATACACCTAAGAGGGACCGAAAGGTGAATTAGGTGTTAACTGGTTGCTTTACTCTGTGTATGTGATCACAGTCATAGAATCCTTAAGTTTGAATATCGATGTTAGTGTCATGAGGACCGTAATCCTAGTCTTGCAATTAATTGTTAAACTCTAGTAGTCACCGTTATCTAGTTGTTATTAGAATACCCTTCCAATTTAGTCTTCTTAAAACATAAACCCTCCATTTACATTATGCACTTCTATTTTGGAAATAGGCATTACACTTGGAACTAAGCGTTAGTAGCTATATTCCCACGCATTCCCTGTGAGATTGACTCCAACTTTTGTTGGGTTCTATATTTGATCAACGATCGCTTTACTCTTCATTCGGAGTGTAAATTTGGGTGTATCAGTTCAATTATCATGACTTGCATTGAAATTATGAAGATTTGAATATGCATTGTCCCTTGAAAGCTTGTTTTATGCATAGGTAATCTAAACCTTGATTTGAATATGAATTTGCTCATGGATTTCACTTGAATTTGATATTGTATTGTTGATTTAAGATTGAATTTATATTTCTCATGCATTCATCTCATCATTCATGACATATGCATCCTTGGAACTTGATCTTGATGAAACTCTTGATATGGGCTTAGTCCCACCTTCACTTGACTTGACTTGACTTGAATACTTGAACGACATGTGATCACATCTTGTCTTGACATGGATCATTGAGCATCTTGGATGTTTACACTATCTTGTACTTGCCTAGAATGAGCTACTCCTATACATTGATCCTTGTACTATGATTTGGCTTGTTAGCCCAACCTTGCATTGTATTGATTTGAAAGTATGTAACCTCCGTTTTAAATTGTTGTATATGTATTCCCGTGGGTTGTGACTTAGCACCGAGGGATTGGAGTCGGGGTGGACTATCTCCAAGGATCCATACTCCTTTCCGTCAAACCATGTGCCAACATGGGTATTCTCCCTTCTTGGGATTGACTTGTATTCCCCTTTTTTGGGTTGACTTGGGATCTACCTAGCAAGTTGTCCAATTCCAAGTAGTAGCTCGCTTGATCTCTCTTGTTATCGGTTGAGGTCACATCCCCGCTATGAATATGGAACTATCATATTTATGTATCATGGATTTCACGGCATATTGATATACTATTCTTTCCTTTATTCTCCTTTCTATATATGTGCTCTTGCCATCTAACTTGTTTTGTAGGTTTCATGTTCATATGTAATGCATGCCCGCATACTTAGTGCATTCTATGTACTAACCCATATTATTCATCTACATGATCTAACCATGTAGGAGCCGAAGTTGACATCCATCCACCTTTTGATGATTAGCTTGGAGATCTCAGATTTGTTGCTTGTGGTGAGCCCTTTTCTTCAAGGGCAAAACCCACTTTCCTCTATCTTATGTTTTTTTATGTCTCATCTATCTTATGACTTGAGGGTGAGCCCGGGTTATGTCGCGGCCCCCGTCTTATCCTATGTAGAGGCATTATTTGACATGTCAGATTCTATTATATACCCGTATTACATGCTTATTTGAGATGCTATAACTATATCCTATTTTGCCTATGGTTACGCTCATGCTATATTAATGCTTTTAAATGAGATTGTGCTTATGTGGAAAGTCTCAAGTCCCTCCTTGCCCCCATATCTTGAGTCATACTTATCCGCCCCTTAGAACGTACTTGTTTTGTGCTACGTGATTCATGCAAATTCTTTCCCCGATGACATCCCCATAACTTTAGTCCAAAGCCCAGAAATTCCTTAGAATTATGTGTTACTTGTTATATTACGCGCTTTCGAACCAATGATGTGTAAATAGATGCTAAGATGGCTTGATTGAGGGCTCTTGGATTCTCATTCGCCATGTCACATCTAGGCCCTACTCTCGGATCATGACAATTGTTTTACAAATAAAATTTAAGTTTGCGTGTGAATTCATTGTTGGTTCTTTGGGCTCGCTAAAATTACAAGAGTTTGAGGTACCGCTACTTTTATTATAAGTTATTTGTTTTATTCTGGGAGGAAATAATTCACAACCTCGAGTACAGTAAGGGAATTAAATTCCTTAAAGACACAGTGAATTATGTGAACTCATATAGTTTTATAGTTTTATTTTATTTGTTTACTGTTTTTGGTAGTATTTGAATACAGAGAGGTTAACAAATATAAGAAATTTAATAATAGTTTTTCCTTTATATTCTTACTTTTTGGATTTTTCTTTGTCTTTTGAGATTTGAATCATTTGTCTATTTGTGGAAGAAATAAGTAGTATACAGATTCAATCTTATTAATCAGTATTCTATATACTAAATTGTTTGTCTACTTGTGATAGAAATAATGTCTAATCCGAGTGAAGTCAATGCTAGAACAATGCATGTTGCAGCAACATCTTTTGCAAATCGTTCAAATATTGCACCTGTTATTCCGCCGACTGAAAAACTTGCAAAATTTATTAGTTTTGATTTCAAAAGGTGGCAGCAGAAGATGCTCTTCTACTTGACTACCCTAAGTCTACAGAGATTCCTTAGTGTGTATGTTCTTGTACTTTCTGAAGGAACTCCAGATGATGAACGACTATTAGTGACTGAAGCTTGGAAGCACTCAAATTTTCTATATAGGAACTACATTTTGAGCGGCTTGTAAGATGATATGTACAATGTGTAGAGTAATATAAAAATTTCCAAGAAACTCTAGGATGCTTTGGAAACGAAGTACAAAACTAAAAATTTCAGAATGAAAAAATTCATTGTGGCAAAGTTCCTTGATTATAATATGGTAGACAGTAAAATTATTGTTACGCAAGTTCAGGAGTTGCAGGTTATAATTCATGATCTCCTTGCAAAAACATTAGTTGTGAATGATGTTTCTCAAGTGGCTGCCATCATTGAGAAGTTACCCCCGCTTTGGAAGAACTTCAAGAACTACTTAAAGCATAAATACAAAGAGATGGTTGTTGAAGATCTTATCGTACGATTGAGAATTGAAGAGGACAACAAGGCGGCAGAAAAGAGGTCACAAACAAATTCAATAATAACAGGAGCAAATATTGTTGAAGAAGGATCAAATATCACAAAGAGAAAGAATCTATCTGGAGCAAAACGCAACTCACCTAAAAAGAGGCTCAAAGGTAATTGTTATAACTATGGAAAGGTTGGACATAAAGTTTTTTATTGTCGTTCTTCAAAGAAGCAAAAGAAAAAGAATCAAGCAAATATGATTGAGAATAATGAAGAAGTGGATAATATATGTGTCATGTTGACTCAATGCAACTTAGTAGGAAATTCTAAGGAGTGATGGCTTGATTTTGGAGTCACTTTATATATTTGTGCAGTTAAAGAAGCTTTTGCAACATATGCCCCGCTGCACTTGATAAGACCATTTACATGAGAAATTCTTCCACAGTAAAAGTTGAAGGCTATGACAAAGTATGTTTAAAGATGGCATCTGACAAGGTGGTGACTCTAAACAGAGTTTGTCATGTTCCAGAAATGAGAAATAACTTAGTTTCTATTGATCTCTTGATCAAGAACGGATTTAAATGCATTTTTATTTCAAACAAAGTTGTAATTAGCAAAAAATAAGATGTATGTAGAAAAAAGCTACCTCACCGAGGATCTTTTCAAACTGAATGTAATAGTTATTTAAAGTACTAAACTTCAAGCTTCTTCTTACTTACTTGAGTCAAATGATTTGTAGCATTCTCATTTAGGATAGGTCAATTATAAAATCTTACAAAAAATAAGTAATTTGAATCTATTGCTAAAGTTTAAAAATAAACAGTTAAAGTGTCAAGTTTGTGTTGAATCTAAGTATGTCAAGCATCCTTATAAGTCAGTTGAAAGGAATTCAAATCCCTTGAACTTAATTCACACAGATATTTATGACATGAAGTCAAACTATCTCACAGTGAAAAAAAGTATTTCATAATATTTATTGACGACTATATGCGATCATGCTATGTTTATTTACTTCGTAGTAAAGATGAGGCAATTGTACCATTCAAACAGTACAAAAGGGAAGTTAAAACACAACTTACCAAAAAGATCAAAATGATAAGGAGTGATAAGGGACGAATATGAATTTCCTTTTGAGGAAATATGTTTGAAATATGACATTATCCATCAAACAATAACCCCTTACTCACTACAATTCAATGGAATTGTAGAAAGAAAAAACAGAACACTTAAGGAGATGATGAATGTCATGTTAATTAGTCTTGATTTACCCCAGAATCTGTGGGGGGGAATCCATCCTTACGGCTAGTTGAATACTCAATCAAGTTCTCCATAGTAAAACATAATCTATTCCATATGAAAAATAAAAAGGGAGAAAGCCCAACCTTGAATATTTGAAAGTGTGGGGGTGTTTGGCTAAGGTCCAAATTTCTAAAGCTAAAAAAATAAAAATAAGATCAAAGACGATTGATTGTGTGTTCATAGGATATGTTATGAACAGTAAAGCATATCAACTTATGGTGCATAGATTAGAAAATCCTGACATTCATATTAATATGGTAATTGAATTAGATAATGTTAAATTCTTTTAAACAATATACCCGTATAAGAAAAAATATGAATCATCTGATGAAGGAGCTAAATGACCTCGAGAAGAAACAAAGGAGAGTGATCATAATGAGGAAAATTTAAGACGTAGCAAACGTCAAAGAACCTCTACTTCCTTTGGGTCATATTTTGTAATATTTTTATTAGAAAATGAGCCTCGAACCTTCAGAGAAGCTATGATTTCTTCGGAAGCACAATATTGAAAGTAGGTAGTCAATAGTGAGATTGAATCCATAATGAATAATTATACATGGAAATTTATTGAACTTCCTCCTGAACTTAAACCCTTAGGGTCCAAATGGATTTTCAAAAGAAAAATAAAAGTTGATGACACTATTGATAAATATAGAGTGAGGCTCGTTGTTAAAGGATTTAGACTATGTGAAGGCCTTAACTACTTTGATATGTACTCACCGATAATTAGAATCACATGAATTCAAATGTTAATAGTGTTAGCCGCGGTATACGATCTAGAAATTCATCAAATGAATGTCAAAATAACTTTCTTAAATAGAGACTTGGACGAACAAATCTATATGGAACAATCAGAAGGATTCATAGTTCCTAGAAATGAAAACAAGGTGTGCAAAATTGACTAAAACAAGCACTCAAACAATGGCATGTAAAATTTGACCATACAATATTATCAAATGATTTCAAAATTAATAAGTGTGACAAAGGTATTTACATAGAAAACACTCCAAATAAAGTTATCATTGTTTGCTTATATATGGATGATATGTTAATAATGAGTAATGACATTGCTAACATAAATGCTACTAAGCATAATCTTGCTAGTAAGTTTGATATAAAAGACCTAGAAGTTACTGACTTGATATTAGGAATTAAGATTCAGAAAACTCCTCAAGGTTTAGCATTGTCTCAATCTTATTATATCTGAATGGTACTAGTAAAATTAAAGTACTTAAACTAAAAAAGTGCAAAAACTCCAATTGATCTAAACCTTGATCTTGCTAAGAATAAAGGTAAAAGTCAGTCTCAATTGGACTATGCCAGAGTGTTGCAAAGTTTGATGTACATCATGATCTGTACGCGACCAGACATAGTTTGTGCTCTAAGTAAATTGAGTCGTTACACAAGTAATCCCAACCAAAATCATTGGATGACAATGAAATGAGTTTTGGGGTATTTAGAACACATTCAAAACTTTGTCTCGCATTATAACAAGTATCCAACAGTTGTTGAAGGATATAGTGATCAAACTAGATTTCTGGATCAACTAAAACTAAGTCCACAAGTAGATACATTTTTACTATTGGTGGAGGAGCAATATCATGGAAATCATCCAAACAAACATATATAGCTCAATCTACAATAAAGGTTGAGTTTATAGCTTTAGACAAGGCTGGTGAAGAAGTTGAATGGCTCGGAATTTTCTTAGAAGATATTATATTTTGGTGCAAACTAATGGCTCATATACACATACATTGTGATAGTCAAGCAACAATAGGAAATGTTGGGAGTGTTATGTACAATAGTAAGTCTCGTCACATACGACGAAGACGCAATACTGTTAGACAACTGTTCTCTAGTGAAATTATCACAATTGGTTATGTAAAGTCAAAGGATAATATATTGGATTCACTTACAAAAGGCCTAACTAGAGAGGGAGTTGAGAGATCATCAAAGAGAATGAGACTGTGGTCGAGGAAAAATCATCGTGACGGTAACTCTACCTAGAAAATTGGAGATCCTAAGATCTAGGTTCAAGGAGATCAAACAAATTCACTGATGACGATTTAACATTATCAAAATTTTTATAAGGTCCATTCTCATGATGAGACAATGTTCAGTAACAAGGATAAGGTAATATGACCTTTAAATGGTTTCTAAGTTTGATATAGGGTATATCAAATAGTGTATCTATGGTATAACACATTTAGAAATCACCTATGTAAATGTGAAGTGTAAGTCACTTCAAGGAGAATCTAGTAAGGTCAGTTCTCTAAGTACTTATGAACCAGAAAATGTTCATGGTTGAAACGAACAAAATAATGAGAACCAAATCAGTTAAAGGGTTGGTTATGTGACTTATATTGTCTAGGTGTACGAAAATGGTCAACGGTTCAAAGATATCACATCTACCGATTGACCGAGTATATTCGATATATGTTCACTATGGAAAGTTCAAAGCGAAACCTAGTTATCCAGATGCAATTAATTTTTATTTATGGATCACACAAGTTTTTTCATGCATATGTTTTAAACAATAGTCATTCTCCATTCATTTGGGGGATTGTTGGGTTTAAGTAGTAAATGTGAATTGAAAAATAAAGATTGGAAGAATCAGGATGTAACACCTCGCATTTCACGTATACCAGTACTATGTATATGGGACACGATATGGCTTGGTCAAATGAGCACCAATTTTTAGAAGTGATTAAATTTCATATTGGAGGGCTATATTTACGTCTAAC